>BQNB010003317.1:1202-6202 GCA_026074375.1 Tanacetum coccineum
TCCGGATCCTACACTGCTACAGCTCGGACATTTTCCACCATTAAACGGACCTCCACAATACGAGCAACCAAAATGGTTATACGAAGACATGTCGAAGAATTAAACGGATAAGAGGATAAAGAAGATAATAATTAAATGTAATAAGAGGATAAAGAAGAATATTTTTAGATTTTTTATAATATATGAGAAAAGAAATTAAAATAAGAAAGAAAAATATTTTTGGTAACTGAAAATCAAACGTGCACGGTAGCTCTCTAAAAATACGTACAAGAGAGCGGAGGAGCTGGTAAGAGCGAGGCGCTATTTAGAATAACCCTTCTCCTTTTGGGTGATGTTGATCAAACCCGCCTTAAACTTTCCTTATAGCATGTAATCTAAAGGTGAGCCGTAACAACGATTAACAAATGGTTATTTTTAATAGTAGAATAAAAGAAAATAGAAGTTTAAAATATTCACAAACGGAAAATAACTTCACGAGGAAGGTTCTTCAAAAACACTAATCTTCGAACGAAACGCGATAATCGTAACACACTTCCCCGGCAGCGGCGCCAAAAACTTGATACGAGTCCGAACACACTATATATATAATATAAAAGTATATAAGGATTAGTATCAAATAATAGTATAGTAAGTACTTTCCGTCGGGTTCGAGAAATAGACTTTTAACCAAAGTTGTCTCAAAAACCTCCCGGGTCGTTTTCCCTCGACGAAGCGTGAATTGAAAATCGGTTAAGTCCGTGATCGCGCGTTTTGAATAGTTTCAAAGATTTTTTAATTGGGTTTTCTAAATCCTACTAAATATAAATGACAAGTAGATAAATGCATGAAAACAAGTAAACAAGAAATGAAAATTAAACACGTAAGCATAAAATGTAAACGGGAATTAAAAACGCGACATTTTAAACCTAAATTATCTAAATTTAAACTTAAAATGATTTTCTAAACTATTTCTAATCCTATTTGACTATTTAAAAAGAAATGCTAAAGAAATCCTAAAACGAGAACACTTAAAGTTGAAAAATGAAGAAAACGAGAACGGGAACGAAATCCCGTTCTTTAACAAAATGAAATTTCAAAATATTAACCTTACGAAAGCAAATCTATTTTTCCTAGGTTCTAAATGTTAAAAGAATTTTTTCTAAATTTTTTTTATATTTTTTTGACTTTTTTATGAATTAAAAACGATTTTAACAAAATTAAATGTTTAAAAATACTAGACTATTTAATAAAAATATAAAAGAATTAGCAAAAGTAGCTTGAACATGCGTGTCAAGATAAATAAGATTGGTAACACACTTATCATTAAGCTGCCAAATAATGCTAAAAACGCTAATAAGCTAAATAAGTGCAAAACGTCTGTATAAGAATTAAATATTGCAAAGTATAAAACGAAAGTCCCCAGGGCAACTTTGGTGAGAGGAGTGTGTGATGGAGGCTTTAAAAAGTTGAGGGGTGTTGAGTTCGCGGGGGGTTCGAGCCTGCGCACCCCCCGACTTCTACCATCTTCCCTTTTTTATATTTTTGCAAAAACTTCAAAAAGCAACTTTGTTAAACAGCTTATAATAAGCTTCTTTTGTAAAAACAACTTTTTTCAAAATCAAAAATAACCTGAAAAACAGTGTTGGGAAATAGATTGTAAAAGACTTAATACTGGTAGTATAACAGTTAAGTCTGGTAGTATTAGTTAGTTCTGGCAGTACTAAGTTAAGTGTCTGGCATACAAGTTATAAGTCTGGTCAGTACTATAGTTAGTGACTGGTAAGTGGTCAGTACTAGGTGGAGTTAGTACTTTTGGTCGTATTTAGTTAATCTGTTATTATTGTAACAGAATAGAAGTAATATATATCTTAGAGAGTATTTTTGAGGATATATCTTAGGAGAAAGGATATTCCCGGCTCGTGTTATAAGAAACGGTAAAGAGGTACCGCCTGGACGCGGAGGGGAGATCCTTAACACACTTTTTGTAAAGCCTGACTAGGGTTTTCCTTGTGTATCAAAGGAACCTACGACATAGAGTTTCCAGTATGTAAGAAGAAGCATAGAAGCTTAATAGAAATCAATAGCAAAATTATAATATTATTGTTCTTCTTAATTTTCTTGTGTTAAGATCCGCATAACACTTGATATTTCATAGTGCCAGTATCTCTCACATAGTTGGATTTGGATTTATTCAAGTTACGTCTAATGTCTCAAAAGCTATATAAGATCCCAACACAAGGCCACAAGTGGTATCGATAGCCAATAGAGGGACTCTGAATAAGAAGAATTCACAGATCATAAACCCACACTCTCCTAAAATTCTTTACAAAAAGATCTCAACCTGCTAATGATGATTCCTCACAACATCTCAGTGATGAAGAAGAATCAAAGCCACGAAGATGCATCAGACACTGGTGCCTGGCACCTACACTACAACAACAGACAGAGGATTCCTCAAACAACGCTATCTCAAATATCAAACTCCCAATTCTGAAGAAAGAGGAGTATGATATATGGGCTATGGAGATGGAGCATTACTTGAGTACATTGACAATGATAGTTTGTGAGAGTTAATTCAGAATGGAAACTCCACGAAGAGAACTACAAGAGGATGGTATTGTTCAAATACTTTCACCATAAACGCTGCAGAAATCAAGCTAATTGACAAAAGTAAAGGAAGGCTACAACAAAACTTGCCGAGAAGGCCATTCCCAAGGAGCATATAGAAAATTCATGAATGTGGATATGCAAAAAGACATCTGGGAACATCAGAACTAGGTTAGCGGTGGTAATGCAAATCAAATAAAATGCAGAAGGCTATTTCAACAACATTTTTAAGCATATAAAATACGCGTTCTAGAAAGGGTTGAGAAAAGGGATATGAACAGATTCCAACAATTTCATTCACAGTTGGAATCTCCTGTGCGAATGTTATCAACTTAGGATGCAAATCATAAACATTCTCAGATCTTAGCCCCCAGCATGTGCTCCCAAACGTGGCAATGACTGTGAGGAACTAAACAGAGGTTAAACTTTATCTATTGATGATTGTACAATAACCTTAGAGTTTTTGAGCAGGAAATCAAGGTGCCTCAAAAACATCTTCAAGTGCTCACAATATTGCTTTTGTGTTCGACAAAGCAAAAGCAGCACTAATAAGTGTTAAGTCCTGGCTTTTACTGGTGGCCTACAGTACTTGCACTCCTTCCTACTCTTTAACCAATATTCATGAAAAAAGAAGTTCTTGCTGGTTTTTTGACTGAAGATGTTATTTATTTCCCCACTTTTCAAACAATCAAGGACTGGGACTTGCATCACATGAAGATCTAGAACAAATTGATGATATCTGGACAATGAGCAAAAAATGACATAAACTGGCAGATAGCAATGATTGCTATTCAATGAAATGAAGTTCTATAAGAAAACGAAGAAGAGAGTTCGTGTGATATGGAAAAACACCTTTGTGCTATTACCAAAAGATCTTGAATGCTTCAGATTGTCACAACACTGGTCACCATTTGCGATGGGAATAGTACAGCAAAGGGAACCACATGAATGGAAAAAGAAGATAGACTCATTTTATCAACATCAAGAAGCTGGTAAAAGAAAAAAAAAAAAAAAAAAAAAGAAAAAACGAAAAAGCAAGAGAAGATCAGATGGGCTTGCTGACAAAGGATATAGGATTGTCATTGGGAGAACATTACTGAAGTTTGAAGGACAAAATCATGCACTTATGGTCTAACAGCTCAAAGCTAATCTGAGGGAGTATCTTGTGTGTTCTAACTCTGCATTGATTCGATACAGTTACCCTTTAAAACACTGTGTAGGAACAAATGAATCAGTAGGTAATCAAGAAGCTAAATACTAGCCTATAGTCAAGCTGTTAGGGGAGAGGAAACTAGAAGCTCAACTTGTTTACTTTTCAAAAACAGCATACTTTTATCTAAATGAAAAGCTTACATTTCAGGCTAATGAAATATACGGCAAAAAGATGAAAAGCTTAAAAGATATTGGAGAATAGAATGAAACTAGGAAAAGAAAAAGGAACAATTGGCAGAAAACATTTGGATCATGGGAAAGATTATCTCCAAGAAGCTTTGGAGATTAATTCATTCTGGCATGAGTTTTCAAATATGAAAGTTGGCTTAGGATTATGAAATACAATCAAAACAAAGAGGTTCTAATTTATGAGAAGAAATCTGAATTTATTCTGTTTTATAATTGTTCAAAAGAGATTCAGTTGGAAACCTTTGTAACAGTAGATTACAAAGACTAATGATTTAAAGGTGGCTTCCACATCCCTTAAGTGGAGATTATACTCCTACACCCACAATAAGAAATTGATGAGTCTTTATATGTTTATGGTAAAAAGGGACCTCAAGAGTCTGAACCCAATGTATCAGATGATAGATCCAATGAATTTCTACCTGTCAATCTAATGACAGTGCAGGATCTATTGGACCTTCCTCTGAACATTCTATTGATCCTGAATCTTGAGATTTCTAGAGTACTCCAGAACGAGTGGTGGGGGGGGGGGGGCGGGGGAGGGGGGGGGGGGGGTGGGGGGGGGGCGGGGGGGGGGGGGGGGTATGTGGGGGGGTGTATGTGTCTACACCTGTATACAACAAATGAAGCAAAGGTGTTCTGACTCCAAAATCAAAAGAGGTGAACCGTATTTGTGTTTACCACACAAAAAACCCTAACAACCATCAAGATGAAGCAACACCTAAAGTTAATAGGGAGAATTAGAATGCTATGATGGAAAGAGAACTAGGGAAGGTTACTCTTTCACAAAAAGAACGTTTTGTTTGTGGAAGTCCTAAGTCATGTATGATTAAAGATTGTGACTATTAAAAATGGGAAAAAGAAAATGGCAAGAGAGGCTAGGATAAGAAATAATGGGTTTTTAATACTGGAAATGGTGTGGGCAAAACCGTATGGACCAATGCAAACGGGTTAAATCATTCTAATAAATTTATTCCTAATCAATTTAAAAAATAAATACAACTTAATGCTGGTAA
>BQNB010003317.1:11202-115989 GCA_026074375.1 Tanacetum coccineum
CAACAGGTGGTTGTCAATTTCTTGGACAAAGACTTATCTCATGGCAATGCAAGAAACAGACCATAGTGGCTACTTCTACAACTAAAGCTGAATATGTAGCTGCTGCAAATTGCTGTGGACAAGTATTGTGGGTTCAAAATCAACTACTGGACTATGGTTTCAATTTCATGAATACCAAAATCCACATTGATAATGAAAGCACAATCTGCATTGTGAAGAACCCAGTGTATCATTCCAAGACAAAGCACATTGAGATACGCCACCATTTTATAAGAGATTGTTATGAGAAGAAGCTCATTAGTGTGGAGAAAATTCACACAGACTTAAATGTAGCTGACCTATTGACTAAACCTTTTGATGGACCACGGTTTAATTACTTAGTGGTTAGTATTGGGATGATAAACACATAGCTACATTTAAGGGGAGGCTAAATTGTATAGTGTGTATACTTCTGGTAGTTAGTTTAACTAAAATCTGGCTTAAGTAGTATTAATTCTGGTAGTTAGTAGTATTAATTCTGGTAGTTAGTAGTATTAATTCTGGTAGTTAGTAGTATTAATTCGGGTAGTTAGTTTAAGTTAATTCTGTCTATACAAACTCCTGCAGCATGTTTTTCTTTGTTTTAGACTAATTCTTGCAGGAATAGCATGGATTTAGAGATGTAAGGCAGGTGTGATAAGGCCTTGTTTTGTAAGTCTTCAGTAAATACTTACTTCTGGTTGAAAAAGAGTTAATTTGGGTTGTAACATAATTAATTCTGGTTGACCAAAGTTAAGTCTGGTAGTGTAAATTTTAATACTGGTAGGTTATTGTTAGGCTGGATGCGGAAAATTAACTTTTCTAATTTAAACACTGTTTTAAATGTTACCGTTACAGATTTTTACCCTTGTGCGATCAACAGAAAGCATATATAGATAAAGTTTTTATTTCCAACACCTCTTTCATACATATCTTTTTATTGCTATCTCTCTTCGCAAAGTAAAAATCTTGTCAAGATTATCCTCTAGTTTCTTTGGTACAAGGGCTGGTTACTCCTTCTAAGACTACTGTCAATGCTTCAGGGGAGGAACAAGTTGAAGACATAAGCCCTAATACATTAGAAGCAGCTAAAACTCTCTCCAGGGTTGCTTCTCAAAAGCCAAAGTCAATAGATAAGGGAAGAAGGTATAAGAGAAGGAAAGAGACTAAGGGAAAGAAGGTTGTCACTAGCTTGGATTTTCAAGAAGAAGTTAGTACTGGGTATGCTGAAGGAGTTAATACTGCTGAAGGAGTTAATACTGGCAGTATTAAAGTTAGTACTGTTAGTGGGCAAGTTAGTACTGACAGTATTAAAAAGTCCATTCCTTCCCCTGATAAAGGCCAAAGGGAAGGAAAAGCTCCTATGATCATTGAAGAAGCTCCTAAGAAGACTAAGGAACAAATTCTACAGGAGGAAGCTAGTCTCGCTGAAGCTATCAGATTGGATACTTTGGAGAAAGAAGAAGAGGCTAAACAAGTACACTTGGATTCTCTCTTAGCACAAAGAATTGCAGAAGAAGAAGAATTAAATGAGCAACAAAAGAAAAGAAGAGCTCAAGTTCAATTTGAAGCTCAGCATTACACAGATGAAGATTGGGATCTAATTAGAGCAAAGATTGAAGCTAATGCAGAGTTGTCAAAGAGTGTGCTAGGAAGTGGCTTACAAGGAGAAGACTTTGCAAAGAAGATGGTTGAACTAGTAAATCAAAGGAAGAAACATTTTGCAGAAGAAAGAGCAAGAGCCAAAAGAAATAAGCCCATGACCCAATCACAGCTGAGAACATATATGATGAATTACTTGAAGAATCAGGGGACATGGAAGCTATCTCAGCTGAAGAATTTAAGTTTTGAAGAAGTAAAAGAAGAATTTGATAAGCTGGTGAAGCAGGTGAATCTTTGCACCTATAAACTTTGAGCTACAAAAGACAGAGTGGGAGGGGGGGGGGGGGGGGGGGGGGGGGGGGGGGGGGGAAAATATTTGGTGAAGAACTTCAAACAAAGACTTCAAAAAGACTAAAGAGTGATGAAGCAAAAGATGATGAGTCTACCAAGAAGACTGGAAAGAGGAGGAAACAGATAGCTAGGAAAGGATTACATTCTGAAAAGACTGATGAGGATGAATCTGAAGCTAGTAAAGATGCTGATCCTATTTCAGGTACTAATATTCCTGTTAATCCTGTTCCTGTGGCTATAAAACCCCCAAGTATAGCTACTTATAAGATCATCAAGCAAGGAAAGGAAGGTGTGTACCAAATTGTTAGGGAAGATGGAACTGATATAGTGTACATAAATTTTGGAGCAGCTGAAGGACATAACTAGGAATGATCCTTACTGAATATATAGGTTTGTCATGAATAGATTATATGAATGACTAAGGATGAGACTGAGAAGGTACTTTGGGAATATTTAAAGAATATGTTTGAGGAACCCCTTAGTACAGATCCTATTTGGAGTTCATTAGGTCAACAAAGGATCATAAGTTGGAGATATTATACTACCTGCAGAGTACATTGCTTAAACTTAGAGTCATCAGATATTTATATGTTGACTGAAAGAAAATATCCTTTAACTGCTGAGGTATGTAAAGCTATGCTAGATAAAAAGCTTCAAGGAGGAAAACTAGATGAGGATTGCTACAAACTGTTGAAATGGATGGAGAAGCAAGCTGGTATTAGGAAGTAATGGAGATGAGGAGAACAACACATGGATGGAGGTGGTTAAGCCACGAACACAACAATGGTTATCAATTCCACCAGTCCGAACAAACCATAAGGATTGGGCAATCCTAAGGAGCAAACGACTCTTGGTAAAGACTTCTCAAATCCGTTAATGGCTGACAATTTGCCAAAAATTGTATGGTTATCAACTCACCATATCTGGTTAGTAAAGAGTTGGCTAGCCCACAAGTTTATGGTTTGTGGTAAAGGCTATGGAAAAACCATAACTAGTCCATGAGGTTATGGCTCATGGTAAAGACAAATTGCAAATCCATATTAGATGGTTGACACTTTACCAAAAAGTGGATGGTACATCAACTCACCAAGTTTCATGTACAAAGAGTTGACATGGTCATCAATCCACCATGGAATTTACCTTTTCTAGGTGCCAAAGGATTGACTAGCCCTGAGCAAACGGCTACAGGTAAAGGCATATCAAATCCGTTTATGGCTTAATTTGCCAAAAACCATATGGTATTCAACTCACCAATGTTTCATGTACTGAGAGTTGAAATGGTTTTTAGTCGACCATGGACATGCACCTTTCTGGTGGCCAAAGGACTGACTACTCTAGAGTAAATGGCTAACTGGTAAAGAGACATCAAATCCATTTAAAGTTTCAATGATTCACCTCTCACAGGAGTTAACACACCTGGAAGTGATGAGAATAGTCTGAAACTATATGATTTGATTGCTGATATGAAGGGTTGCTGAAAAGTTTTTGAAGAATTGTGGCAGCAAAGATCAAAAAGAGATAATTTGAAGAATTGTAGCTCAAGAATAATTTGAAGAGTTTTATTTTCAACATCCTCAGGAAGCTCAAATGGAAGACACTTGAAGAAACTTAAAGTTCACAAGTGAAGATCAAGTTAGGAGAGGATTATTGGGAAATAGATTGTAAAAGACTTAATACTGGTAGTATAACAGTTAAGTCTGGTAGTATTAGTTAGTTCTGGCAGTACTAAGTTAAGTCTGGCAGTACTAAGTTAAGTCTGGCAGTACTATAGTTAGTACTGGTAGAGTGGCAGTACTATAGTTAGTACTGGTCGTATGTAGTTAAGTCTGTTTATGTAACAGAATAAATAATAGTTATCTTAGAAGATATTTTAGGAGAATTTTGGAAAGGGATATGTATTATCCTTTCACACGTTTTGTAAAGCCTGCTAGGGTTTTCCTTGGTGTATAAAAGGAACCCTACGGCATAGAGTTTCAAGAGGAGTGTGTGATGAGGCTTTAAAAAGGTTGAGGGTGTTGAGGTCGGGGGTTTCGAGCCTTGCTCACCCCCGACTTCCATCTTCCCTTTTTTATATTTTTTGCAAAAACTTCAAAAAACAACTTTGTTAAACAGCTTATAATAAGCTTCTTTTGTAAAAACAACTTTTTTCAAAATCAAAAATAAGCTGAAAAACAGCTTATAGAACAAACAGAAATGTCTTAAAAGAATTTTGGGCTTTTTCACTAAATGACTTAAGCTAGAAAAACTAAATAAGCTTAAACTTAAACTATAAAAGCTACCTACACCCTACCACTAACCTATTAAGCAAAACTAAGCAGGAATTAAGCAAAAACAAAAGCCATAAGCTGAAAAACTTCAAATAAGCACTTATGCCAAACTGAGTTCAAAATAGGAAATCAAGTAACTTTGAGCTTAATTTTATATAAGCTATTGGATCCTTATGGCAAAAAAGCTCTACACCTACTTAAACATTGGCCAAAAAACTACTAGAAACAGCAAACAAAAGACATTTTGAAATTTAAATAAGCAGTCAAAAAGCTACCTGAAAAAGCTACTTGCTACTGTTTTTGATGTTTTTTGTTTTTTGGTTTTTCTATAAAAGGCTAAAATTAGCTAAAATCTAATTCTAATCTAATAAGCTAGTTAAAATAAAAAAAACGAGCAAAAGCTAATGGCTATAAGCTATAAATCACAAATAAGCTCTTTGTGTGAAACTGTTAACCCAAACAGTCCCTAATGTGACTTTTAAACTTATTTTTCAATAAGCTGAAAGAACCTTATGGTGAAATAGCTTATACAACCTTAAATCTTAACTTCCAAAGTACTAAAAACAGCTTTTAGAAAATGGTTTGAAAATCAAATGCTTAAGGAAAAAGCTAAATGAAAAAGGCTTACCAGACAGATTACACTATTCTTTAAAACTTAATGAAAATGACAATATGCTAAATTGCAGATCAAAAACAGAAATTAAAATGAACTTTGTAAACCAAATTAAGCCCTAACCTATGAAATACGGTCTACAAGCTATTTGAGCACCAAGTTTGAAAAGCTAAATCTACTTTTTACCCTCTGATTCTTAAGCTTGAAAATGGCTACTTGACTATAATGCTATCTGTTACAATTGACTTAATAATAACTTAAACTCTAAATAACCAAATGCAGGCCTAAGGACTAGATTACTGTAGGTCCAGCCCTAGATAGATCTTTACGCCTGTTAAGGTTGTAGAGCACTTATGTAATCACAAGCAACTCTAAGAGAGACTCTAATAAATGAAACTATTGTTTACGCGGAATATTGGAGGCATAAAGTTTCCTGTATAGGGAGGTGGAACAACATTATACCCTAAACCTGTTTTGCACTTATCAACTATCTGACAGTCTATTAGTTTGCTTAAGTTTTTAGATAAATTCTCAAAATTTTCTACTATTAGCTGAATTTCATCTTTTTGTTTTTGAGCCAGTTCTAACTTCCTCCTAAGCTCTGTAATTGCTACTTCTCTTAAATGAATCTCATGTTTTAAGACCTTGATATCTTCCTCATAAACAGACTCATTTTTCTTATAGACTAGAAGTCTTGCTTCTATAGACTCTAAACATGTTTTATAAGCAATAGCATTTAACTTAGATGTCCTTAAGTCTTTTAACAGTTGTTCATTTTGTTCTTTAAGAACTTTAACATTTTCCAAACAAGATGATGAACAGTTTGAATCAGTAGATACCTCAGAGTTAGAACTTGTAGAAGAGTAAGCCATGAGTGCAAAGTTAGTTGGACCTTCTTCTGCTTGATCACTCCAATCATAACCAGAACCATCACAAGACACCAAAGCATTAGAAGTAGTTGTCTCTACTGGCACAACCCATCTTGTGTTCTCCTTATTCTTGTTTTCTTGGTTCCTTGGAGCCCTACACTCCCTTGCAAAGTGTCCTTTTTTGTGGTAGTTGTAACACTCCACCTTGGACTTATCAAACCCAATGGTCTCATTACCATTAACAGTAAGCTTTCTTCTAGTGTTCTTCAAGAATCTCCTTGCCCTCATTGTTAGCATAGCCATCTGCCACCTTAAATCCATCTCTTCTAAATCATCAGGATGAATTTGTTGCAAGTCCTCATTGTCAAGTTGTGGACTGTTTGGTTGACTTGCAAAGAAAGCACAGATGACAGCATCACTCAAGTTGTCAATTGTTGTTGAGTTAACAGTAGTAGCTTGTGTGTAGCAGTTTGTCCTTTTTTTTATATATATATTATATTTTTATAAGCACCATGAGCAGTATTAACTGCTCCATTTGTACTGTTGGTGCTGTTTGAGGACACAAAGGCTATGTTTTGTGTGTTTGTGCTTGAGCTTGATGTCCCTTTGACCTCTGGTTCATAGATCTTCAGGTTGTTGTAAAGATCATCCAAGCTTAATGTATCTATCTCAGGCTTGTTCCTCCACACAATGGTATGTGTGTTCCATTCTGGTGACAGACTTCTTAAGAACTTCTGATTCACATCTTCTTGTGAGATACTTTCACCATAATCTCCAACTGACTGATAAGCTTTTGAAGCCTATCAAAGGTTTGATCTAACACCTCTAAGCTAGATTCAGTAAAAATTTCATACTGCTGCTTTAGAAGATTCCTCTAAGTCTTTTTAGTAGCAGCATTACCTTTAAACCTCTTCTCAACAGCCTGCAGCAATTACTTGGCATCTTTAATGGAGTTAAACTTCAATTGATGTTCATTAGGGATGCCCATCAATAAAGTGCTGCTTTTTCCTTCAACTATACCTCTTTGTGCCCTTTTTCAGCAGTTGTTTTTGGAGCATTGCTGTCTCAACACTTCAAAAACTTTTGTTACTTGAAGGTGCATTACCCATTTTCTATGAATTCCCAATCAGTGAATAATCAATCATCTGGATGTACTGTTCCATCTTCATCCTCCAAAGCTCATACTCACCTGGTTTGAGCATAGGCACTTTTAATGGCAAGCCGCCATTTGTACTGGTCTTTGGAATCCATTGTCTTCTTGAAAAGTTTCTAAAAGCAACAAGCTCTATACCCTTGTTGATTCCTACTGAATAGATCTTAAATTCTTAGCGCGTGTGAGGTTTAGTTATGCTTGATAAATCCTACTACGACTTTGATAGAACTTATGTAAAAATATATCAAAGATTATGCGGAAATTAAATTCTTTTGATCAATAAGAAGAATATGCAATAGAACAGTAATTCTAATGAATATTTCAGATTAACAAATAAAGCTTCAATATATTAATACGAATACTCTAACTAGTATTAGGGTTACAAAACCTTGAAGCTATAACGATATCAAAACAAAAGATTTCTAGATTGTGATTATAAACTCTATGCCCTAGGACCTCCTTTTATACACCAAAGAGTCCTAGTCGATTTACAATATATTACAAAAACTTAGATTATTCTCAAATATCTATTCTCTAAATAACAATCCTTATCTCATAAGTAATCTTAATCTTCAAGCAATCTTTATCTTTTAGTAGTTGTAATCTTTCAGCAGTTGTAACTTTGTACCAGCAGCATTAACTTTGAACAAGCAGTAGTAACTTATACACCAGCAGCATTAACTATGTACAAGCAGTAGTAACTACTTAGAATATTTTCTTCAATCTTTACTATAGCAGTACTAACATATACTAGCAGTAGTAATATAACTAGAATTAATAAGTTACACTAGCAGTACTAACTACTTAGCATATTTTTCATTAAGAGATAATGAACAGCACTAAGTGTTACTTAGCCAGCAGGACACAACCTTAGCAACAGTAAACTCCAAGATCATCAAGAGTCTTTACATCCAACGCTATTTATAGCTATAGTGAGGAGCTCAAAAACTGGGTCGATCAGTAATAAATTGTCTCTTTCAAATAGTGGTGGTCATTTGCTTAGATTGCCCTTACTAGATATTTGTCAGAATCCATAGAAAGATTCAAGCTTTAAAATAAATATAATTTTTAAAATCTTGGATGTCCTTGCTCCTCATACCAATGTGAAAAACTAGAGGGTGGAGGGGGTTAAATATTTCACCAGGTATATCGTTAGCGACAAAAAAACACATCATCATGATGGATAACTTTTTATTATTCAATACATGTGAAATTCGATATACTTTCGACGAATTTATTTGTTGTCGCTTTTTTAAGTATACAATATTCCACGATACGATATCACATGTGGTTTGTGATGTGAGTTTTAAAGTTAAAATCACAAATAACGAATCACACGTGATTTCATAAAATAACAAAGTGTTTCTTTCCTATACTACATTATAAAGGGTGTAGCTCATTTCTTGGAAAGTGAAAAAGTAAACAACATAAACTATTTTTGGAAATTATACTACACTCTTAATGATGACGATTTTTTAGAAATTATATTACACTCTTAATGATGACGAAATGTTAATAGGTTGACATACACTCTTAATATGGAATGTATACTAATTGATAACAAATATGTATAATTGGTTGACATACACTCTTAATATGGAATGTATATTAATTGATAACTAGTAGGCATTGAATGATGACATACACTCTTAATATGAATGTACACTAATTGATAACTAATAGGTATAATTGGTTGACATACACTCTTATTATGGAATGTATATTAATCTATTCTAATATATAAAGGAAAAAACTTGTAACATTTGATGACTTAACAAAAATATCTTGGTCGGGTTTAATGACTTTAAATGTATGATTCATAACTTATTTGTAATATGAAATTAAACGTGGCTTATAAATATAAGGCTGACTCTTGAATCCTTTCATCCTCTTTATTTTGACACTTTTTATACCCTACAAAACACACATCTCATTCATTTCAACATTCATACACTCCCCACCACTACACACACCATCTCCTCCATCAACGTGCCCATCCACGACTGTAACCCCATCAACACCAAAACCTACCACCACCAAACCCCTCTATCACCGAATACCACCACCATTGTAAGCCATCCACCACCGAACGCCACAACACCACTAAAACCTTCGCATCAAAAAATGTTTTTTTTAAGTTTGTGGTTTATTTAAGTTTTTTACTTCATGGGATATTTAGACACTTTTGTGTGTGGACTGGGATATTTATTTTGATATGTAGATTCTATGTTGTAGATCGGCGTTTTATCTTTGCCATGTTTTTATTTCCAGCACCGTCTGCCGTTCACAATTGTCGCCGCCGGGTAAACGGAGGTCGCCCACGGGATTCGCAACTGAAACGGAGTGCTGTTGGAAATGCTGCTACCATATCTATGTTGTAAGTTACTTTTTTAGGGTTTTTGGCTTTTTGTTTATATATATTTTTATATATATATATGAATATTATATATATATATATATATATATATATTATTATATATATATATTTATATATATATATATTAGGATTCTATAGATCTCTATGTTGGTTTTCATTTTTGAGAGTTTATCATATCATTATCTAATTAGTTTCGATAATTATTTTTTGGTTTTTTGTTCAGGTATCACAACGATACTCCCTTCGCCGCCTTAACACTTGTTTATGTTCGTCCTGGAAAATACAGCAGTAGCCGCCGTACAAGAATCTGCTGAGTAGTGCAAGATGGAAAACATATTCAAACTAATTAATTTTTAAAGGACTAATAGCGTGTGAACGAAGTGTGAAAATGTATTTTTTGTATATTGGTGAAAATTAAATCTTTGTATATTGGGATTAGCTAACAATCTTCGTACGATTATTGTGTTAAAACAGAATTAGTTTTATTGTATATTTTTGTTCACACATTTGTTTTTTATTTTAGTTTGGATATGAGGTGTTTTTAGATATTTTTGAAGTGATAAAAATTCTCTATGTAAAGTGCACATGTTTGATAGATTAGTACAAAACTTCTTTACTAAATATAAGAGGTTTAACCTCAATTCTTGAAATTTCTTATTTTTGGAAACTTAATTTATAAGTGGCAACTTTTGAATTTAAAAATACTAAATCATATTAGTATAGATATAGGTATAATTTGTGCAGTTGAAAAAAATATAAGAATTGAAAGAATAATTGTGAACTTGACTTCCTAACTTTCCAAATTGGTATTTTCTAATTCTTTATTTACCGGTCGAGTCACTGAGTCACCAGATTATTGGTTGAACCGGTTCAACCACCAGGTCAACCCGGTCTCTAATAGACCGGGTCAAGTTACCGAGTCACCGGGTTATCGGTTTAAACGGTTCGATCACCGGGTCGACCCAGTCTTCCACAAAAATATATATATCGAAAACCGGGTTGACCCGGGTCCCGACGGGTCTAATCGGGTTTCAAAAATATAAAAAAAACTTTAAAATTTTTTTATCACTACAACTATTTACCGTTAGGAATTCCCGCCGCTAAGCGCGAGTACTCGTCTAGTAATAATAAATCACACGTGATTTCAATGAGCGTAATTTCAACATCCTTATATTATAAAAGACTCAGTTTGTATGTATTCAATGTGGTGTCTTAATGATGGAACATTTATAATTCGACATAAAGATTTGCCTCTCCAGTTGCCTTATCATTAAAGCTGCTGCCATTTTTTCAGTTTTTAGACATTCAATTTGGCGTGTTAATGATCCAGCATTTACCATTTGTCTTTAAGCTTAGCCTCTAAATTTGCCCGCTCATTAAATCTGCAATTGTTTTGGCCTTCACGAGTCTCTACCACTGCCTGCCCTTCAATTTTTCCAATAGTTTTAGGACAATAAATGTTTACATGTATAATTAGCGGATAATCCAATCAGATGGTTTGTATACCATTATTTGTATGGTATTTTTTGTTTGATTAGGGGTTCTTAATTATTTGTTAGGGGATTTAGGAATAACCAAATCCATGGTTTGTATACCATGATTAATAACCCTCGAAGCTTCAAATCTTTAGACATAAACAAAATCACGGGTTTTGATTTTTGTTTCTAAAATTGCAATGGAATTTAGCTTTGTTTATTTTTTGATTTGTTGATTTTAGATAAAGAAGCAGCTATTGATATTGTCTGTGGATTAACCGGGTCGGATGACGACTCTAAAACAATGTTTCTGGCTTTGTCATGGCTTATAGGTGTAAGGAAGGTAATTTGTTGTTTACGGCTTTACGTTGTGTTAATGGGCATTATATTTTTATATCGTTTTTGTGATGAAATGTGTTGTGTTGTCATAAAACGAAGAATAGGAATTTAGGGTAGTTTAGGTTGTGGTTGTTTGTATCAGTTTGTAGATTTTGAAAATGATCACGATGTCTCCAAATTGGGCATTTCGACGTATGGAACTTAATACTAAAAGGTATAGTGGTAACGCAAGTAGTACAGGAAATGTGGTCGTTCCTCTTCATGATTCACTAGGCATAGTCCTACATACCAAAGACCATAATGTAGTATGGTATTCTTTTGTGTTGCGCAGGTATGCATTCAATGTGCCGGGGAAGGGGAAGGGTTCATGAAGTATTTCATTGATATGGTTATCGATTGTTGATTGTGGCGGAATGAATTGGTATGCAAAGGTGGGGGTTAGTTTTGTTCAGGAGGTCAAGATTGCAAAGAAAGATGATAGGGCCTGTTTGGATCAAGGGATTAGTTGATCTTGGTATGCAAAGGTATAATAAAGATTTAATCTTTTTTTTTGTATATAGATTTTGAATGATTTATAAAAATTGAATTATATAATATGTATACTAGTGGGTCGATAGATTCCTATATGAGTAGTGAGATTATCACTTATGAAAGTTACATTTTATCAATTTCAGGGCCAGAGGCTTGAATATGATATGAGTTCAAGGCTTGGTTAGTAAATAATCCTCGGGTAAGCCACACACGATTAAATTTTTCTATGCAAAACTCACAACACTATAACACAATTTATTGACAGGGCCAACCATTTGTTGTGAACACTGTAATGGGGCAGAGGCTGATCATGGTGACCCGCAAAGTAAGTAGTATTACACTATAATTATCTACATGTATGAACCAAACTCCTACATTTGATATTAGGTTTAACCATTTGGCTTTTTTCAATTAGATATTTTCATTAAGAACAAAATAAAACACATAATATTAATGATCTTTCTTTCTATTTTTTATTTTTTTTTTTTTTTTTTTCTTTTTTATTTTTTTTTCTTTTTTTTTTTTTTTTTCTTTTTTTTTTTTTTTTTTTATGCATATCTACTTTCTGATGCAAACATGTATAATACAGATAGTGAGATGAACACAAAGAACTAAACCAACTTTCATCATAAAATCCAACTAAATATCCCCTCAAGATCAATATTCAGTACCAACAAACGCGTAATAAGATGCAACATGTGCACTTCTGTCCACCACCTCGGGTTCTTGCATGTATGCGGTGACACTCTGAGCATGTAGGGTCAGCAAACCAGATAAAGGTGTTGGCATAGGGTAAGAGTCTTGACCATGGTTCCTCTATCAACAAGACTATAAACAGGTTGTAGGGCTAAACTGTTATATCCACTATTAGAAGCAAATGTTTGACCAGGATGGTATACTTGAGGCGTTATCATATACGTGCGAAAGGACCAAGTCAGTGGTATATTGTTACGGAGTATTGCATTTATATCTAAATTAAAATTAAAAACCGTAGAGTTAAGTTTTTGCAGGTCAATCCAATCTGACTTGACACATCTTACAGATTTAACCTGTTCTTTGTGAGAAGGGCGAGCCCTGAGATGTTCAAGTCAGCTTGGGACCCCCCAAAGAACCCCACCCCCCCCCCCGCACCTCTACTCTCCCCCCCCACCCCCCACCCCCCCCCCCCCTCACCCCCCAAAACTTGTTATACTACAAGCCGAAACTACCCTCACTCTCGACACTCCACTCAGCGCTCTGTCCGATACCCACATGACTACTTCTCCTCTTCTATTCCGCCTCTCTTCGCTCATCCCGCCTTTACGCTCGGTCTTAATCTGCTTATTCCGAACCTAAAATCCACGCTTCCTTTGCCCTGGGACAACACTCCTCGACCATAATGCGTCGCCTGTAACACGTACTAAAATGACCCACTCCATTTTGAACCACTCGATTAACAGATTACCTCAACACGCTTAACCCCCGCTAGGTCCACCTCAAGCTTCGACCAAAAGAAACCCTAAATAATGCTTGATAGGATGCCATCCATAGCACAGATTAAGAAGTATAAAAACTCACTTTGGATAAGTGCATGTTTCTGATAATACTTATTTGTTTGTGCAGGTGACACATTACAAAATGAGCTGACGTTTCTCATTCATTCATTCATGGTTAATGTTATTCCAAGCCATAGAAGGCTTAATAAGTGTATTTGGATGAGCTCGACGGATATTATCATTGTTCTTATAATGTTCGTTGTACGTTGGGTATTATGTTTACCTAAACTCTAATTTTTCTACACCTGAATTATGGCCCGGGTATGTTTTATTTTAAATATTCATTATCGCATTATATGATTAGAATCAATAATTAACAAAATAATCGACATGAGGTGTATGGGTCAATAAGATAAGCTAAATAGAAACTTATTTATGTAAATGTGTTCTACATATAACAGTTGGGCAAAAATAGATAAAAAGCCCATTGCTCCCAAACTTTTTTCACTTACTTACTTGAACAAAAAGATTTATAATCACGTAGCTATACCTTAAATAACATATTATCATATGACTTTGATCAAATTACGAAAAATAAACAACTGTATCTACATAACAAGAAAAATGCAATTTTAGGCTTGGGCCGGCTTTAAACGGGTACATCACTCTTTAATAGTTCTGTTTGTCTTCATATTACAATGAGTTGCCTAATTATCTTTTCAGATTCATATTCCATATCTCGATCTGCTTGAGAAACTTTCCAAGGATCCGGAGCCCATTGTTTCTCAAAAATAACTTTGAACATAGTGAACGACCTTAATATGAATGGATTAGTTTATTTTGTTGCTCCAAAGTAATCACTCTCTCATATCTCTTCCTTCTTGGTTGTTGTTAGACTGCTGGACGACCAAGCGTTCTTGAACCCTCACTCGATGTCATTGGATCTATATGAGGTATGCACCTCAGTTTTTTGTTATTTCTTAAACTTTGCCTCTAAGAAATTGGTCCAAACCTGTATTTCTGACAAGTTAAATAGATAAACATGGGTTAAACTGATGTTAAGGGGGTGTTTGGATTAGCTTATTTTACCCGTTCATTGGCTTATTCAAATTGTGTACTTATAGGGATTCAACTATAAACCTCAAACCCTTGATTAGTTATAACTTTGATATTGTAGTCTTATTCTACACACCTGAAGGACACACGACTACTAATTTTATGTAACTAAAAAGGAAATAAAAGGAAAAAAAATTGTAAAAAATAATTTAACCATGTGAAAGTGAAACAGGGTGCATATATGGAATCTAGACCAACACCACTTCACTTCCATTTCATCTCACTAATTCATGTTGCAACTTATAAGCGTCGAGTAGTATTACCTGGGTGACTTTTATGCAGGTTCAAGATGACAGCCGCTCAGATGTTAGGAAAATCTTACACCAGCACCAAGAGCTTGCCTCCAAAAAGATTATTCCTTTCTTGCAAAAGACAATAATAGTACGTAGTTCTTTAATGCCTTATCTTCCCAATTTGAACCTTGCTGTGAAGTCAATCGTGATTGATACAAATGTGAGTTATGCTATCATACTGTTTTTTGCATCTCCCCGCCATTTTTTACAAAAAAAGAGTGCTTCAAAAATAGAAACAACAAGTTCAGATC
This sequence comes from Tanacetum coccineum, assembly GCA_026074375.1. Taxonomy (NCBI): domain Eukaryota; kingdom Viridiplantae; phylum Streptophyta; class Magnoliopsida; order Asterales; family Asteraceae; genus Tanacetum; species Tanacetum coccineum. The sequence goes on from BQNB010003317.1 coordinate 25,933, forward strand.
TATTTGGATATGAAGGTGCTGGTGCTGCTACTTCCATTCTCTGTTAATTCCTTTTAACCTAAGCAGCCTGATAAAGGGTTCATGTAAAATGCCTCCTTTGAGCGAAACCAATCAGTCCCTTTTGTCATTGTGATTCTTTCTTCGGTTATGTGTACGCTTTCATTTTCCCTCTATATGATGCTTACTTTTGATCTATGTAGTTTGAATCTCTAATATATAACCTGACTTGGATGTTTAACAGTTATGTAAGTTTCCAATTTATGTTTTGTGGTATCAATGTCAACTACAAATAGCTTTAGCCATTGAAAAATGACATTGATCGCATTCCAAAGGGTATCATTATTCTTGTATGATCCATCTAACACATCTCATATATATACCTCTATCCTTGTTTTTTCCTATTTTTTCTTATCTAAACCTAACATACATGCTCCATATGTAGAACCTAGAACCTATAGTAGAGTTTGACACAGTTGCAGCCATGGCGGTTCGTTGATCAGCTTGAACTTTTAATGTTAGTATGTAATTAGATGCTTGAATTTTTAAAACACTATATATCCTGCCCCCTATACACTAGCATATTTGAATTGATTAAGGCTTAACAAGAATGAACCCTGAAGCTAGGACCCGATAGCTTTTAGTTAGTTTGCTTCTCGAAGAATTTAATTAGGCTTATGAGGTATTAGGGGTCGTTTGTAGCAGCAGTTAGTTACTTAGTTTGTATTTTGTAGGGCAAAAATGTTGAAGAAGATGTAATGAGTTTGGTTTCCTTTGATCTTATAATGTCAAAAATAGGCCGACTTTGGCATTTTTAATTCATTTGGGTCAAATGGATAATGGAAACTCATAAAATTTAGCTAAAATTACCTGGCCAGTAGGTCTAACTTTAATCTTGACGAAAAATTTCTCGGCTATTGGATCGTTGTGAAAAACATAGTTTTGTCAATGTGTAGGTGTTGCAGACATCAGATTATCCAAATTTGCACCTAATAAAGCAACATTAGCGCGACTGCTACCGTTGATCGAGAAAGTAGGCTCTTGGAAAATACAAACTTTCAAATATTTACTTTTCTACTATCTTATTAACCTTAATCTTTTATGAGAGTGTAGATTTATACATCACGCCGGAGATCTATAAAGATGAACTTGACGGAGGTTTGGATGTGTACCTCAAATAAAGAAAGTAACTTAACAATCAAATTTTGCCCACAGACTAAGCCCCGTGCAACGTACGGGTGTCGACAAGCCTCGTTCATAAAAGAAAACTCAAAAAAAGTTCGTCATAAATATATAGAATTGCCCTTATGATAAAATGTGATTTTATGTCCGACATGATGTTAGTTTTGATTAACTATTAACAATTTATAAGATGTTTAACATGTAGAAAAAAAATGTAAATGAGGTTTTTTGTTTTTGATATCTTTGTTTTTTTTAATAACAAAACTCATCTTGAAATATAGAAAGTAGTCTACGTCAAAATAATTCATGGATGACTAGCCGGGTACCCGCGCGATGCGGCGGCGGGTGCTCGTGTGATTATATTTTTCGACGAAAACTTTTTTCAAAGTACATTTTTTATGGCATACTTTTCACCTCTAAAATGACTAATGAGTTAAAATTGAACTAATGATAGTATATAGAAAGAGAATGTACAATAAATATAGCTTTAACGGGATGTTACAAATTAAATGGGCTCTTACAAGTTGAAGAGCCGTTACAATTTTAGGAATTTAATACATTTAATAGATTGTTACAAATAATGGGCTGTTACAACTTATACAATTAAAGATATTTAATGGTGATTTGTGTGTTACACTTAATAAATTTAATTTCTAAGAATAATATTGACCATGCAGTAGAAAAAATAGGTTGTGATAATAAGATGAATAATATTATTAAATCTGATTTCAATTCTTTACCTGTTAGTTTTTAAAACATGCCAAGGAGTCACGTATGGTTCATATCCCAATGACTTTCTTCACGTAGAAATCTTGAGACACTCGTCTATTGTACTTGTTTGCCACACTACCTACTCTAGTCTAGAAGACTACATGATCTTTTATAATTTATTTCTTGATTCTTACTTATCATTTAACAACCTTAATTTTTTCTTCTCCATACTCTTTATCCTCAATCATCACCTAACACAAAGCTCATATCTTTATCTTTATCTAGAGACACTTTAGACAATCACACACCTCTCTTTAATGAACCTGCAATAACAAAAAATAAGAATAATATGCCCAAACGAAAATAGCATATATTATTTATAAAAGCAAAATAATACAAAAGCCATAGAACACGTTTCTAATATTTAGAGAGAAAACCATATATCTTTATATATATATATATATATATTAACTTATATGTATATATAATTATAATACTATATATCTATATATATTCTTATATTAATATTTATATAAATAACAATATTACTCTGAGAACAATGGTCATATAGCAAGATAGTTCCAATCACAACATACATATCTCATTAAATAGATGAGAAATAACATTACTCAACAATTACGCAACATCAAATTTGATTATAGTGTAATAGTTTATCCCTACTAACATTAAATCATTTATGTAGCATGCATATCGCGACCAATATAAGTCATACTAAGAACCCAGAAAGCTCCAAACGACAAACTCAAACTAAACAATAACGCAAAAGCAAGCCTCTCTTAGAACAATGTGAAGTTAATCCAAAACTTACAATTGAACACTAAACTCTTGCATGACTCTAACTACGCAATACTATGCGCTGAATGACAAGAGAAAAAGAATTAATAACGCCAACACGGGATTGTACCTAAAGTAAGGATGGGAAATGGATGGATTGGGACATGGACGAGAAAGAGATTGAGAAGACTTTTAACAAGTGAAAATGAGCTCATGATTTTATTTTCTTCATAAATTAAACGAAGGGGTGTAATTTTTATATAGGAAGGTTGTGAAGTGTTATGTTTTTAACGAACAGGTGTTGAATTATGTGAATTGTTTGTATTTAATTGGGCATTAAGTATTTTAGCGAAGTTACAAAAGTGATCTATGCTATTGGGCTTGATAAATACACTTTATCTTAAATGGATTTGGGAAGACAAAACAGTGAAAGACTTGAAGTGTTACAAAACATCGTCGACTCGCAAACACAGAAGACATCAAATACCAGCGCAATTCACACTTACCCAATGACTTAGTCCGAGGTCAAAATCCAGCTTTAAAGTATATAAACGGTGGTGGTGACGACGATATGATGTTTGAAAATGATGGCAGGACACAAATTAGTTGTTGTTGACGGCTTGTAGTCGGAGTCACAATAGCGGGTGACGGACATGGGTGTTTTAGGTCTTGAGAAGACAGATGAGAGAGACATGAGAATGTCAAATATATGGTGTTGTGTCTTGTTTGGGGTGAGTTTCTGGTTTGTCTATATACCAGACAAAAATGGTCTGTGTGTGTTTTACTTGTTTAAGGGTTTTATATAATGTGTATACTGAGCTGTTACAAATAAAACAATAATACATTTAAATGTTGAGATGGCGTGTTACGAAGATTGTGGTTTTATAAAACTGGATCTACATAAATACACTACATACTTATTTTGTCAAGAGACATATACATATTTTCTATAAAGAAATGTTTTGTTATTTAAAATTTTAAAATCATTTTAATTTGTAGAAATTAAGTGATTTATTAAAGCTAGTAAATATTTTTTATACTAATATTACATTTCCGATCACAATGGTCCGAGATTTAACATAAGTTTGGCGTTCCATAGTCGCTACGTTTATAATTATAAAAATAGATTTCCTCAAATAAAGAATGCGCAAATAGAATTATTTGACGAGAGAAAAAGGATGTTGTCAAACAAAAGATTCTTTACCACTAGACTTTTGACTGTCACTTTATCATTATAATTTATTAATAAAGCAGGGTTACTCGCGATGTTTGTGTCGGGAGCGTTAAATTTTTTCGCGTGTTGTTGCGGGACCATTTTTATTATTATTTATATTTTTTTTAATTGTGTGGGGTGTGTTTATTTTTCGGTCTCATGTTTAAATAGTTTGTTGTTTTTCTTTTTTGGCCTTATGTGTGTGGGCTCATGTTATAGGGTTTTTTTTTTTAGTTATATGTTTTTTGGTGCAGGTTTGATTTTTTTCGTGTCTCATGTTTAATAGTGCCGGGTTTTATTTTTTTCGTGTATCATGTTTAATTAATTTGTTTTTTTCGCTTTCTTATAAGTTTTATGTCTCTCGCGCGTTGTTCGCGGGGTTTAGAACACTATCGGTTAAGTAAAATTATATTTTTTTTGTTATTATATTTGATGCTTAACCCTATAAAGTGCTCATAAGTTTAAAGCTTTTTATTGTTTCTTGATGCACTAGTTTGTTCTTTTTGTCTTAAAATGATGCACAAAAATTGTTGCTTATGAATTTATGAAGCACAACGTGGTTGTCGCCTTGTCGCTATTAACATTCTGCATAATTTATGTCTTATATTTTAATCAGGAACTATATAAGAAGAGAGCAATGCTATATTTACAAATATTTAATAAAAAAACTTTCATATGCACAAGTGACATGTGAGTTTCATCAATTATATTGTATTATGTTTTTTTTTTCACATTCTATATTTATTTGCATGTATGCATGTGAAAGGTTTTTTTGAAAATTTTGTGAATATATCGCTACTATCAGAATAACTTAAACATGCTTTGAAGCATCGTGAGATCAAGAAGAGTAGAGGATAATTTTTATAATACCCCTTTGCGTGTGTTGAATCATGCTACAAAACACTTCAAACTTGTTCTTGGGCATGCCAAAGGATTACGAATTATGCTTCAATAAAATGGTTGGTAAAGTTTCATTCTTTATAAATAGTTTATTAATTGAATATCTGATAATATACTCAACTGTATATAAAGCGAATTAAAGAAAACGAAGCACATGCGAGAAAGTTCCTCTAAGTCTCTAATTACCATCGAAATTGCCCCCATTAAATCGAATTTAAAGTTAATTAGGTCAAATGCACGTAGGCTTTCTGTGATGAACGTTCAACAATGATATTGCAATTATGACTTTATAAAGCCTTGGCTTTGGGGAAACGGTGTCAAGGTGGTTAATTTTTCTCAAAAGATTTACAACCAATAGTTTACCACCTCATAGACCAATAAAGTTAAACTGATTCTTCCTTAGAGCAGTAGGCGCCTGTTGAAATATGTTAGTCGGTTCCGCAAGTTATACGTTAGAAATACGTGAGTCTATTGGGGACACACGCGTTAAACACTTAGAGTATGTTTTACTTCACGATAAGTATTTAAATAATCTTTATTACCGTTACTTTATAACTAGTGTGACGAATATTTAAATAATAAACCTAAGGGACTAAAACGAACAAAACCCGAACCCGAGGGAGGCCTTAGTTTGGCCGACTCCCATGAAGGTTCTAGGAGGGGGTGTTTGTTCGGTTATGGGGTTAAAGGAAGGGGAAAAGGAAACCATGTTTCCTTGTTATACAAGAATAAGGTTAGGGTTATGTGCTTATATAAACACATACCCCATACCTCATTATTCATTCATTCAACAACTCACATAATCCCAAAAACCCTAAATAGTTTTCGGTTATCCCTTCTCCCTTTTATTCAACCGAATTTATCCCACAAGGGATTTTCGGTTCTTTGTTTTCCCTCAACCGAATTTGAACAAAACCCTCCAAGGGTTTTCGGTTTTCTTGTCTTCTTTGATTGACGATACAAGATCACACATAGGAGTCCGTTTGGTGGTTTTCCTTGCTCGACGATTACAAAACACAATCAAGGGTTTTCGGTTTAAAACCGAATTCGGTTCAAGGGTTATTCGATTTATTGGTTTTCGATTCAAGCTCATTAGGTGCGTTTGTATTCGATGTAAACACGTGGTGTTTGGTTCATGAAGTTAGACTAGCAATCAACTCATACTTGGTTGACGTGTTTGTGTGAGCAACCGTAGAGGCAGTAATTTAAATGCTAATTCGTTTTCAGAATCTAAAGCTTAAAGGTTAGTTTATTCCCTTTTATTATGTGTTAATCTTCGTGCTAAAACTATATCCATCCCGCTGCGTACTCGTAGCTAGCTTGGTTACCTAGTTTGTTAAATCCCAACAGTGACATCACGAGTCAACTCGTTTTGGCATTAGAGTTATACGTTTTGAATTATATCATGTCTTGAATTGTACACGCCTAGATTTAATTCACATGCTTGATCTGCTGCGCTTTATATTTTATCTATTGGTTTCTTGTAAATATAGCAAAGATTATGCAAATCCTTGCCATAATTAAATAAAATTTATAGATCTAGATCTTGAAAACTATTAATTGTTAATATAGGTTAAAAATGAATAAAATTAAATTGTTAATTAAGTAGATTTGTTTCATTTTTATAGTAAATCACACTATATATATTAAGATCTTGATTTTTATTTTTGGAAATTAAAATCTTTTATTTTTAGAAACTAGATCTTTTATATATTTAGTCTAATTTTGTTTCTTTTTCCGGTCATAAGACCTACTCAATCACTTTTGTGATGAATGGGGCGATCTAGGCACATTGATGAAAACCTAGTGAGGGTCTTATGGTTCTCCAATTGGGGAAGACTGGCAATAGAACACGGATTTTACATGTTTACTTGTTTATTTAATGTTATCTTTAGTATTTGTCTACTTATGTGCATATTTTTACTTGATTACTCGTTTACACGCCTAATATGTATGCAATATGGACTAATACTTATAGAGAAATATGATATTAAAACCAGTCTATTAATTACACGCCTAAATACATGTTCATTGTGACATGCTATTTGTTCCTTGAAAAACTTGATTTTTGAAAAAATTAATAAGACTCTAAACTATGAAACAAGATTTCTTGATAAAGATTAAAAACGGGACGTTATGGATTATTGGGAACTACGGCTCATCCACTAGAACAAACTATAAGAGAAGTTTAAGGCGGTCAATCCTAAAGAATCCAGGTTTTTAATAAGCTTCACGCTGACCTAGTTCTCCGCTTCTTTGTGCGTTCGATTGGAGTCCATGTGAACCAATGTATCACTACAATGTCAACTATAAAAGTTTTTAAAATAAGTGCTACAAAGTTGTTTTGCATGCCTCTTTGTACATGATTTTAACACATTTATGTGAATACCCCTATGAAAATTTTAAGTCAATGCCAGCCAACCAAGAACACGTGCATTTGGATTGGCCTCTCTGGTCAGACCTCAGGGTCATTCCAACCCATGAGAACTAAACATGCTCTTGACATTATTACGTGTTTACTAATGTCTGGACTAGTCTCATAAATCTAAGAGTTGCATCAAATGCAATTAACGCTCGTCGCTTACCTCTTGCCCTACTTGTTTTCGTATTGGTCAGACCTTTGTTAATAAGTGGGAGGTCAAGTTGGATCTTAGTCTTAATTAGTAAATTAATTAGGTAGTTAATTCCATTAAGAATTTAATTATAAAAAATACTAATAAATTAGAACTTTTTCTAAATGTAGATGACTACCACCATAGTAAACAATTCGTTATTCAGGACATTTTTTGAAAAACAAAAACTAACTGGAATCAACTTCATGGAATGGTATCGCAATCTTCGGATTGTGCTCTCTGTTGAAGATAAGTTACCATTCCTGGAGCAGCCAATACCTACTCTGCCAGTTCCAGCTGAAGGACAAGTACTTCCTCCGGATGTCCTTAACACCCACACTGTATGGGTCAAGGCTTCGAAGGAAATTGCTGGTCTAATGCTTATGACCATGGATCCAGATATCCAAAAGAATATGGAACGCCTTGGTGCATATGATATGCTAAAGGAACTGAAAACGTTGTATGCACAACAGGCATATCAGGAACTTCTTCAGACCGTGAGAGAATTTCACGCGTACAAACAGGAAGAAGGGCAGTCTGTAAGCTCTTACGTTATCAAAATAAAGAGCTATATAGACAACTTGGAATGTCTCAGTAATGCCATGACTCAAAATCTTTCTGTAAGCCTTATCTTGGTCTCACTAAGAAAAGAATATGATGGTTTTGTGCAAAATTATAACATGCATGGCATAGGGAAAACCGTGACTGAGTTGCACGCTATGCTGAAGCTACATGAATAAACTCTGCCTCCAAGAGAAGTTGCACCTGCTCTTCATGCTATAAGAGCAGTAAAAATACAGAAAAACCAAAAGAAAAAATCGCATAAGGCTGCTAAGGGGAATCAAGGGAAAGGCAAAGCAAAGATGGGCTATGCACCTGTGCAAGCGCCACCTTGTTGGATCCCACTTTAATAGATCGAATTCCTTAATGCTTGTTTAAGGTTTAGTTATATTAGATAAATCTAACATAACTATAGTAGAAACTTTGTTTGAATGTGTTAAAGATTATGCGGAATCTAATCTTTAATATTGAGAAGAATTATCAACGAAACAGTAATTCTATGAACATATAATTCAACAAACAAGCTCCAATATTATTAATGATAATAATACGAATACTCTTAAAGTATTAGGGTTACAAATACCTTGAAGCTACAAAAGATTGATAAAATACATATGGTTTTTGGTTTGGTACATCAATCTCTATGCCCTATGACCTCCTTTTATATACCAAGGAGTCCTACTCGGCTTACAATACTTTCCTAAGTATATAAAATATTTTCTATAAATAACTAATACATATCAAGTAAGCAGTACTAACAAACAGTACTAACTTACACTAGCAACTAACTTAACACTAGCAGTACTAACTACTTAGAAAATATTTTCTTGAATCAGTAGTAACTTTTTCAGCAGCATTAACTTCTTTGTACTAGCAGTAGTAACTTTCACTAGCAGCATTAACTTTTGTACCAGCAATATTAACTACTTAGTATATTTTCTTTGTAGTTCATGAGCAGCACTAACTTCAACTGAGTAGTATTAACAAAAACTTGAGCATCAGTAATTCCAACAGCATCAAGAAGGCTGTTAATCCTAACAATCGTCCCCTAAACTTGATATTCTTTTTCAAAATCATCAAGTTTCTTTATTTAAGCTTCATCAACACTAGGAGGATTTTTCCAAACACTTCTTTACTTCTTCTTAAGCTATTTAATGATGGATTTAAGAAGCTAATAAGCCATTTCACTTTCATAAACAATTTGAAGCTTCTTTTCAAACATCATTGTAAGTGTAGATGGTATAAGATGATACTTCTTCTCTACCAACATATGAATGTACACATGTTGCATCCTCATGGAATGTACTCCACAGGAGTCACACAGCTTCTAATCTAACACTTTGTAGTCTTGTTGATTCCTCCATACTGTATCTTCAACATGTGGTTCAAACATTGTCTTTAAATCTCCCCATAACAATAAATCCAAGTCTTCCACTGGTCTTGTTGACTCATATTTAGCTTTTACCAACTTTTACAAATCTTCCCTGCTAAAAATTTTAAGCATATGACTAAAGATTCTGTTCATTTGAGACTTTCCATCAGCTCTCATTATTTGATAATAGCTTTTCTTTCCTTCTTTGTGAATCTTCCAGCCAACAATACTTAGAGACTTAATAGCTAAAGGTATATCATCAATTGTTACCTCTTCTTCATCTGGAATGATTTCCACTAACTGTTTAAGCTCTGTTGTTTCTTTGTCATCATCCACCTTTTGCTTCTTTGAACTCTCTTGTATCAGCTCTTCTCCTGCTCTCTTTTCTTTTCCTTCAACCAACTATGCTCTAAAGTCTTTAAATGTATTTACCCTTTTGAATGCTCTATCAAACATCTCTTGGATATAATCAAACCCTTTTGACTTCAAATCTTTGATCTTGTATCCTTCCATGTTCTTTAGGTAAGTACACATTATTTGTCTCTGTTGAGCTTTTGTTGGTGGTTTGTTTCTTCTCTCTTTTGCTCTTTTAGCTGCAAAGTGCTTTCTTCTTTTCTCTAAGAGTTGTTGAAATAATGTAGTCTTTTCTGCATCAGACACCTCTTCTTGTTCTTGTGATTGCATTCTTTCAGCCAACTGATGATCATCATTAATCTTTGCTTGAATATCATCACATGTTTCAATCAAGGTAATATTGGCTTTTTGTTCTTTTTTAGCTTTCTCTCTTGCAAGTCTTTCTTCCTTATCAAATTCAGCTTGTAATCTTTTATCAGTTTCTTCATCAAGCCTGCTTAGATATTTCTTTTTCATAGTCTTCACAGGTTCTTCTACCATTATTCCTTTACCCTTGTCTTGTGATTGTTGTGAAGATAGTTGTGAAGATTTTGTTATTGTAGACTCACCCATCTCTTGTATAACAACACCTTTTACCTTGGGTCTTGAAGTTTTTAATGCTTTAAGTACTTGAGCCAAAGTTAGTTCTTCAGTAGTTATTGTAACAATTGTTGCAGCAGTACTAACTTGAGCAGCATCAACTACTTCTTTAACAACATTTTCATTTTGCCCTACAACAAATACCTCTTCACTATTTAAAGCATTAACATCAAACATCTCATTATCAGCACCATCTTGAACATTAACCAGGGTAATGTCTTCATCTGTATCAATAGCATTAATCCTCCTCCCATGTTTGGATGCATTCTCATCCAAACTTTCTTCATCTCTAGAGGATTCTACCTTGGTTGTCAAACCAACTTTGTATAATCTCTTTAGCATATTAGTTCTTGACCTATCTTTCCTTTCAAGCTTCTTGACCCTCCTTTTCAAACTATCAATCTCATTATCTTGAGCGGTCTTTGTCTTCTCTAAATCAAGAACCTTCTTTTGTAAAGTGGTACATAGTTCCATCAATTCATTAAGTTTAAGTCTATCCTCATCACTTCGAAGTGTGTTACTTCTTGCGAGCAGTGAATCATTGGAATGTTTAGATACACTCTCAAACCTAGTTCGAGCAGTAGTATCCCCCATGGTTTCTTGGCACCTGGGACCACCACTTGAAGTAGTTCCTAGGGAACTAGATTCATTAGCTGTTGCCTTGGATTGGGTCTTAGTTATGTTACCACTGTCCTGCTCTGCTTCTAAGCTAGAAGCAGTAGTGGCAGCCCTCACCAAACTGTCACCCAACTCCTTATGGATAGCCTCATCTGCAACATGTTCACTAGGATCACTAGGCTGAGGTACATGAGTGTCCTTTCTCTTAGGCTTCCTAGGTTTTTGTGTCTTTTGAGGTTGAGTAGATAGTTGAATAATGGTGGGTGTGTGCTGGGGATCAGTGGGCATTGCTGAACCTTCACCCAATTTAGATTGGTTTTGTACCACCATTATTGGAAATAAAGGTGTTACTCTACCAGAAAAACCTTTGACTACCCTTCTTATATTTCCAAAGATCTTCTTAGTGTGAGAGGGTGCAATATATATCTTCTTATGAGTTGGCCATCCTTCAAGTTGTTGATCCAAAAACACTTATACAAACCTTGGATACATAAAAAACTTCCCAAACAAATTATCTAAGTTTCTAACCATACTTTCAAAAATGTATTTTGAAAAGTTGAACTTCTGGTTTGTTGATAAATAGATAATGGCAGATACCATAGTACTACTAAACTCATTCCATGCAGTATTCTTTGGACTTAGACTTTGTAGAATATTATGAATTAGAAATTTCCATTGCGGGGAAAAGAATGGTTTATAGAAAGTGTGTTTTTGTAAAATCTTCTCATACCCCATCCTTGTAAGTTCTTCAAAAATGGTAGAGTTTGGTAAACAATCAATACCTTCCTCATCTGCTAGTTGAAGATCTCTTCTAACAGAAGATTCAGTGACAATTATCTTCTTACCATCAACTAGAGCATGTAACTAAACTTCCGCATTAATAGTTTTTGCCTTGACAGTAGACCAGAATTGTTCAATGCACGAAATATATATAGTAAGATTAACGGCTAGTGCATACTTTATAGGATTTGCATTCAGAAAATCCACAATTTGTTCAAACCCATCACACTCTGTGGGTTTATCTAAAAACGCGACCATATTATGAGTGTCTGCAAACTTTAGGGCCGTCATTTATGTTGGGTTTTGATAATGGATGATAAAATTGAGTTAAGATTTGTAGCTAGAGAGTATTTGAAAGAGTGAAATTGATTAAAGGATCGATTGAAACCCTTAATCAAAGTATTTATAAAAAATACCCTCAACAACATTAACTTTCACCCAGCAATAGTAAGTTATGCCTAGCAGCATTAACTTTGAGTCACCAGTATTAACTCCAATTCCATTCCAAACAGCTTTTCCATCATCAATCTAACACTTTTCTTTTCTTTTCCTGCAAAATGTTAGTTCAAAAACCAAGAAAACACAAGCCATAACAATTTTCACAATTATCACTGTATTAATTATACCTAACAGAATTAAGTACAGCTAACAGTAGAAACTCAGTAGTATTAAGTATAACCAGCAGTACTAATTATACATAACATCCGAAACTTTTAATGAAGTGAATAACAATACTAATTCATACAAAACTCTACAAAAACATAAAGAGATAAAAGACTTTAAAGATTCATCATTCCAATACTAACAATCAAATATTGAAATCTATTTACATCAAAAGCTTTTGTAAGCAAATCTGCAACATTCTTGTCAGTATGGATTTTGACCATTTGAATCAATTTCTTTTCATTGCAATCTCCAATAAAATGATGTCTGATCTCTATATGCTTTGTTTTTTAATGAAAAACAGGTTTTTAATTATGCGAATAGTACTGTTATTGTCGATAAAGATCTTGGTATGCATAAAATTGTACCCGTAATCAAGTAGTTGATTCTGAATCCAAAGCACTTGTCTACAGCAACTTGAAGCAGCCACATATTCAGCTTCTATTATGGAATTTGCAACCACTGTCAGTTTCTTGCACTGCCATGATATTAATCTTCTTCCAGGAAATTAACAACCTCCTGTTGTAGACTTCTTATCCAAGCTTGCTCCAGCATAATCACTATCAGTGTATGCTACCAAATCAAAAGGAGAATCTTTTTGGATACCAAAGACCCAATTTTGGTTGTCCTTTTAAGTACCTAAAAATCCTTTTCACATCATGAAGATGTGAAACCTTTGGATTGACTTGGTATCTAGCATAAGCACACACTTCAAACATGATGTCAGGTCTTAAAGATGTAAGGTACATCAATGAACCAATCATTGACCTATACATATGAACATCCACTTCTTCATTATCTTCATCCTTAAGAAAATGCTTTTAAGTTTCCATTTTGCAGTCTTGACTTCTGTAAACCTAATTTTTTTTAAAATTTCATCAACATATTTATCTTGACTAATAAATATGCCATCCTTCTTCTTCTTTACTTGTAATCCCAAGAAGAATGTATGTTCTCTCATAGAGCTCATCTAAAAATTTTCATGCATCAACTTCTCAAATGCAAGGCATAGCTCCTTCTTTGTTGAACCAAAGATGATATCATCCACATAAACTTAAACTAGCAAAATATCACCTTTATGCCTTTTGATGAATAAGGTCTTGTCAATTTTCCTTCTTTGAAACTCATTGTCTAAAAGATATGTTGACACGGTTTCATATCAAGCTCTAGGAGCTTGATGTAGTCTATACAGTGCTTTTTCAACCTTATATACTCTATCAGGAAATTCTAGATCTTTAAATCCTGGTGGTTGACATATATACACCTCTTCTTTAATCTTCCCATAGAGAAAAGCACTTTTTACATCCATTTGATACACCACAAAATCTTTAAATGAAACATAAGCTAAAAATAGTCTAATTACTTCAATTCTTGCAACAAGGGCAAAGACTTCATCATAGTCAATCCCTTCTTCTTGTGTGTACCATTGAGCAACCAATCTTGCTTTATTTCTTATCACAATTCCTTTTTCATCCTTTTTATTCTTGAAAACCCATTTAGAGCCTATAGCCCTTTTTCTAATTGGTAAATTTACTAAAGTTCAAACTTCTTATAACTTGAATTGTAGAAGCTCTTCCTGCATAGCCTCTATCCAGCTTGGATCCTTCAATGCATGAATTACCTTTTTGGGTTCTTCCTATGATAAAAAGCAAGCAAACAAGCAGTTTTGAAGGTCTTTAGGGTTTGTTCTTTGTTGAATAGTACTAACAAACCTATGTTCCTCCAAATTCTTTAACATCTTTCTTGTTTGTATAGTTGATTGCAAATCTCCAATCACTTGATCAAGAGGATGATCTTTATGAATTCTTATAGTTGGATTAGGACTGACTTGGATTGTTGTATCCAAATTGTTCATGTCAGCCTTTGCACCATTATCTTCATCATCTCTATAATCTTCCAAAGTAGGCATATTTGGATCAAATGGAAGTTTAATGCTTGTTTTTCCACCAACAACATTAACCTCATTTATGCTAGCAGCATTAACATTGTTAGTGCTGTTAACATTATCTTCCTTCTCTTGATCATTACATTCACTTTCATTTCTTGGATCTTCATCAACCTTCTTTTCAACATCACTTGAAGGTTTGGATCCATCATCATGAGAACTCTTTGGATCTTGGGAATATGGTGGAATAGAATGGTAGCAAAATGTAATTTTTGACAGGTTTTGTCTCCTTTTTAGCTTGACTTGCATTATCACTTGCTTTTGTACCTACAAAACCATTAGACTGTGTACCTGCAACAATTGGCTCATAATTCATTGTTCTTGTTAGTGCATCAATATCAAATAGCCAATCTGGTCTACTACCTACAACATTAGGTGTACTCTCACTGAACCTAATATGTAAGTTTTCTTCCACTATACTTGTTTTACTATTGAATACTCTAAAGGCTTTACTATTCAAAGAGTATTCAACAAAGAAACCTTCATCAGCCTTACCATCAAATTTGCCTAAGTGATCTATGGTATTGAGAATGGTAACAAGATACCCAAATGGTCTTATAAAACTTGAATTTGGTATTCTACCATGAAAAAGTTCATATGGGGTCTTGTTATGAGGCTTAACTACTAACACTTTATTTTGCATATAGCAAGCAGTATTAACTGCTTCTGCCCAAAAAGTAGTTGGCAACTTAGAATCAGCTAGCATAGTCCTAGCAGCCTCAATTAGTGTCCTATTCCTCCTCTCAGCAACTCCATTTTGTTGAGGAGTTCTAGCTACACTAAATTGTCTCAAAATACCCTTCATTTCACAAAACTGATTCATTTCTCTGTTTTTGAACTCAGTCCCATTATCACATCTAATCACCTTAACCTTGTGATCTACTAGATTTTCTATCCCAGTTATAAAGGACTTAAGAATGCCACTAGTCTCATCCTTAGTAGCTAGAAAGAAAACCTATGTAAACCTACTGTAATCATCTGTGACAACTAGGCAATACATTTTCTTCATAAGGCTTTTTACAAATGTTGGACCAAACAAGTCCATATGCAACAAATGTAAAGGAAGACTGATTGAGTTCTCTGTTTTGGACTTACAAGAGGCTCTGTGCTGCTTTCCCTTTTGACAAGCAACACATGTTTGATCATTTTCAAAAAGTTTAGAAGGTAAACCTCTTACAAGATTTCCCTTAACCAATTTATTTATGGTTTTAAAATTTAAGTGACCTAGCCTTCTATGCTAGATTTAAATTCATCAGATGTGGCTTTTGCAAAAGCCAAGTTAAACCTCCTTTAGGAACTTATGTTTCTTTACAATCAACACTAATACATATTTGTTTCTTTTCTAGGAAACTCTAAGTAAAACTTAACTTCATCAATTAACTTAAAGTTTGGAGATAAAACAATACATTCAGTGTCATTAAAAAGAACACTATTCTTTTTATCACACATTTGTGAGACACTAAAGAGATTAAACTTTAACTCTCTCACAAAATACACATTTTCAAAATCTAGATTACCAGTTTTAATGGTACCAATTTTCCTGTTATTTTTCCCTCCTTTTGGGGTTCCCCCAAAAGCAAACATAGCCTCCATCTTTTTCTTCTAGTCTGTAAGATATGGACATGTTCCTGTCATGTGCCTTATTTTTTTTATATTTTTTTTTTGAAAGCATCCACTATCAATCACTCTGTGATCCAATAAATCCATTTGTGTTCGCCCTGCACTTTAGAATAAGAAACTCCAGTTTCATTTGGGGACCCAAGCATCCTACTTGGAATCTGCCTTGTGCATCAATATAGATCAAACTATATTAAGATGATCGATGCACTATTGTGTTTAGAAACATGGTCTAAAACTTTATGCTTTGGTTTCCAAACCCAACAAGCTAAGGCCTTAACAACATTAAAATTATTTCCCTTAACATCATTAACTACTGCTTTTGGCCTAGCAATATTAATTTTTTTTATCCCTAACAGTATTAACCCTTTGATTAATATTATTGTTTTTAAATGTTGGGTTCTTATGAATGGGCCTCTTAACAGTTAAATGTGCTATTTTAGAAATATATGACATTGGTCTAGCAGCATTCACTGTTGTTTTTGAGTGAACATTATTAACTTGTCTAGCAGTATTAACTGATACTAAGCCAGACTTCATTAGTACTGCTCTTGGAACCATGTTCTTTTTAGCACATGGGTGAGTCTTTTTAGCAAAGTTTTGATGATTCACCCTTTGAGCATTGTTTCAAATAGGTTTTACCATTCTTTGATTTTGAAATTGTTTTTGATGGTAATTGCAATCAACCTGCAAATGATCTACTCTTCCACACACATAACATGCCTTATTAAACATCTCAAAATTGCTTCCTAGTTTTTGAGACATCATATTGTTTCAATTTCTTTGATTGCCTCTTGGACTGTGAGTGTTTTACCTATGTTGCTCAACTTGTTTAAAGTTTTTTCTTGTTGTTTAGATTTGACAAACTCTTTCTTAACAATACTAGGCCTAACTGTTTTCTTTTCAATTTTAGGCTGAGACACATCCTCTTCCTCATCATCTGACACCCATTCTTCAATACATGGGGCATCATCATTCTTCCTAACTACCTTAGGCTCTTCTTCACTAGACATAGCTTTACAGTTCTCAACTACAGGCTTATTAACAAACTCATCTAAACCAGTAAAAGATAAGTCAGGTGTTGGAGGCATGAAATTTCCTGTGTAGGGAGGTGGAACTGCATTATAATTTTCATAGCCTAAACCTTTCTTGCAATTGTCAACTATCTGACACTCTATGAGCTTGTTTAAACTTTTAGATGCATGTTTAAATTTATCTACATTAAGTTGAATGCCATCTTTTTCTTTTTGATCGGTTTCAAGATTCTTCCTAAGCTCTCTAATAGCTATTTCTCCTAGATGAATTTCAAATTTTAAGCCCTCAATATCTTGTAAGTAAATAGACTCATTTGCTTTATAAAGTTCAATTTTTTCTTCCACTGACTCTAAACCTGTCTTATAACCTAGAACCATTAACTTAGATTTCTTTAAATCTTTTAATAGTTGATCATTTTGAGATTTACGAAGTTCAACAGTTTCCAGACAAGATTTTAAACAAATAGAATCATTGGATACCTTTGAGTTATGATTTGAAGATGAGAAAGCCATGAGTGCATAATTAGGCCCTTCCTCTGCCTGATCACTTATATCTATCAAGACCATCACATGACACCAAAGCTATGGAAGTAGGTGTTTCCACAAGCATAATCCTTCTTGAACTTTCCTTGTTCTTGTTGTCTTGATTTCTTGGAGCCCTACACTCCCTAGCTAAATGTCCTCTCTTGTGGTAGTTGTAGCACTTCACTTTGGACTTATCAAAACTAATGGTCTTATTGCCATTAACAGTAAACTTCCTTTTTGTATTCTTCAAAAACCTTCTAGCCCTCATAGTCAACATGGCCATTTGCCATCTCAAATCCATCTCTTCCATGTCATTTGGATGGATTTGTTGCAAGTCCTCATGTAAAGTTGAGGACTATTTGGTTTACTAGAAAAGAATGAACAAATAACAGCATCACTTAAGTTATCAATATTTGTAGAGTTAGCAGTATTAACTTAAGTGATAGCAGTAGAAACTCCATGAGCAGTATTAACTGCTTCATTAGTGTTGCTGGTGTTGTTATATGAAGAGGACACAAAAGCCATGTTCTGTGTGCTTGAATTTGAGCTAGAAATCCCTTTAACTTCTGGTTTATACACCTTAAGGTTGTTGTAGAGATCATCCTTGCTCATTGTATCCAAATCAGCTTTATTCCTCCACACAACAGCATGTGTATTCCACTCAGGTGACAAACTTCTTAATAATTTTTGATTAACATCTTCTTATGAAAGCTTTTCATCCAAAAGCTTCAACTAACTCATAAGATTTTGAAGCCTATTAAAAGTTTGAGCAAACATCTCTGAGCTTGAAACAGTGAAGTTTTCATATTGCTGCTTTAAGAGATTTCTTTAAGTCTTTTTAGTAGCTGCATTCCCACCAAATCTTTTTTCTACAGCTTCCAACAACTGCTTAGCATCCTTTATAGAGTTAAACTTTAACTGATGTTCATTGGGAATGCCCATCATTAAAGTACTTCTAGCTTTCACCTCTAATCTTCTCTAAGCCTTTTCTTTAGCAGTTGTAATGGGCATCACTGTCATAACACCTTCTACCATTGTTTTCTTTGGCAAGGTTGCACCATTCTCTATGACTTCCCACAGTGCATAGTCTATCATCTGGATATATTATTCAATCCTCATCCTCCAAATCTCATACTCACCAGGTTTGAGCATGGGAACTTTGGATGCAGCCACCATGTGTGCAGAATCTTAATCCATATCTTTTAGAAAAAGATCTTGTGTATAAACACATGTTCTTCTCTTTTAAAGCTTCTTAACAAGCTCTTATACCACTTGTTGGATCCTACTTTAATAGATCAAATTCCTTAATGCTTGTTTAAGGTTTAGTTATATTAGATAAATCTAACACAACTATAGTAGAAACTTTGTTTGAATGTATTAAAGATTACGCAGAATCTAATCTTTAATATTGAGAAGAATTATCAATGAAACAGTAATTCTATGAACATATAATTCAACAAACAAGCTCCAATATTATTAATGATAATAATACAAATACTCTTAATGTATTAGGGTTACAAATACCTTGAAGCTACAAAATATTGATAAAGATATATGGTTTTTGGTTTGGTACATCAATCTCTATGCCTTAGGACCTCCTTTTATACACCAAGGAGTCCTACTCGGCTTACAATACTTTCCTAAGTATATAAAATCTTTTCTATAAATAACTAATACATATCAAGTAAGCAATACTAACAAACAGTACTAACTTACACTAGCAGTACTAACTTAACACTAGCAGTACTAACTACTTAGAATATTTTCTTAAATCAGTAGTAACTTCTTCAACAACATTAACTTCTTTGTACTAGCAGTAGTAACTTTCACTATCAGCATTAACTTTTTTACTAGCAGTAGTAACTACTTAGTATATTTTCTTTGTAGTTCATGAGCAGCACTAACTTCAACTGAGCAGTATTAACAAAAACTTGAGCAGTAGTAATTCCAACAACATCAAGAAGGCTTTTAATCCCAACACACCTTGTGCTCCTAAACCTAAAAATCCTCCAACACCCAAGAAGGATAATCCTGCGAAGGATGCGATCTACCACCAATGTGGTGAAGTATGTCATTGGAGAAGGAATTGTCCCGTTTAACTCGCCGAGTTGATGAAAAAGAAGAAGCTATCTCAATGAGCTAGCACTTCAGGTATTTTTACCATAGAACTCTACTCTTTTCCTAGTACATCTTGGGTTTACGATACGGGTTATGGGACTTATATTTGTATAACTACTCAAGGTCTTAGGGCAAGTAGGAAACTGAAGCCAGGAGCTTTAAGTCTGTACGTAGGCGATGGTCATCGTGTAGCAGTTGAAGCTATTAGATAATTTCACTTGTGTGTTCATAGTGGACTTGTTTTAATATTACATAATTGTCATTATGCTCCCTCTATTACTAGAGGCATCATTTCAGTTTCAGGTTTGTACAAGGATGGTTTTGTTAACCGCTTTGAGAATGATAATTCACATTTTGTTTCTATGTATGTTGTTAGAAATAAAAGAGCCAAGCTTAATGTGGACTCTACTCTCTTGTGGCACTGTCGTCTTGGACACATTAACAAGAAATGTATGAAGAAGTTGCAACATGATGGACTTTTAAATTCAACTGACATTAAGTCACTTGAAAATTGTGTTTCCTGTATGTCTAGAAAGATGGCAAGAAAACCTTATTCACATCAAGTGGAAAGGGCTAAAGATCTACTTGGACTAATCTACACCGATGTATGTGGTCCATTTAAGATTATGTCAAGACAATAAGCTTACTACTTCGTCACTTTTACTAACGACTTTAGTCGTTATAGTTATGTTTACTTGCTTAAACATAAATATGAAGTGTTTGAAAATTTTAAAGTGTTTCAAAAGGAAGTAGAAAACCAAGTCGAGAAGACCATTAAGTCACTACGTTCTGATCATAGAGGTGAATATACGAGTCAAGAGTTTTTAGATCATCTAAAGGATCATGGGATTATTGCCCACAGAACTCCTCCTTACACGTCACAAATGAATAGAGTGTTTGAGAGGAGAAATTGAACACTGCTAGACATGGTTCGATACATGGTAAGTCAAAATACTCTTCCAAAGTCCTTTAAGGATTATGCCCTTGAGTCTGTTGCACGCATTCTCAACATGGTTCCAACTAAGAATGTTGATAAGACACCATACGAAGTACGGCATGGGAAAGCCCCTAAGCTGTCTTACTTAAAAGTTTGGGGTTGTGAGGCACTTGTTAAGCGTGATACACTTACCAAACCTGACAAACTAGAACCCAGAGCTTTTAAATGTATCTTTGTAGGATACCCAAAGGAAACGATGGGATATTCTTTCTACTACTGTCACACCTCGCCAAGGCGGAAACGCGAGGCGTAACGTCATGGATATCATCATAACACAATGGTGTCGAAACAGAGAATTTCTAAAGGCATAAATGAGTCAAGGGACACAATGTGTCATGACAATATCGATAATCCAAACAAACAACTTCTTGTATTAAAGAAAGTGGGTCTCTCCAATACAAGAATAATAAATCCACGCTCCTAATAAAATTCAAAACAAATAACATAAGTTCATGCAAACAAAACAAATAGGGAAGTATGCTCCCATGCACCCTAGCAGTCTCTCTCTAGCCACTTTGCCTAACCTCATTATGCTCACCTGAAAATGATGCTAAAATACGTCAACACATGGTTGGTGAGAGACATAGGTTTAGGACAACAATAAAACTTTAACATAATTACTGTGATCATTAAAACACAATTAGATAAATATGCAGTTAAACACATAATTGGGAATGGAACGTGTTCCACGATCCAATAGTAACAACTCCAATTGTTCACACAGCCATGGAGTGTACCGCATCACAAACAACTGGGTAGGAACGTTACCCCCGATCCATATGTCACTTACGCACCTAAAAGTCTACCAGCTGGAACTTATACTTAGGCCTGGACCCCAAATAGGTAGGAACGTTACCCCCGATCCAATGGGTAGGCGTACCCCTCCGATCCAATTCAATAGCACAATAATAGACACAACAAAGCACATAATGTCCAAGCACATTTAAAACATACAATCACAGTAATTTAAAATATTTAAACACAAGCATCATTTCCATCCCAATTTAAAAACAATGTAAAGATGGGACTATGAAACTCACCTGATTGCTAGCTTCGAATCCACAAACACTTCACAAGTAACACAAACAATCTAAACAATATAAGCATAAAACAAGTTACCATCAATTAGGTATTTAACCCCCCTCCCATGACGTAACCTCAACTATGATGGATGCCTATGTGATCTATCATAGTCCTATACTTGTTTTATAACCTTATTAAATCTTACATTTACTATTTGCACCTAAACGTTTCACTTCACACTTTTTGATTTTACACAGAATTTTACACCGCCTTGTGCGGCCTAAAAGCACCTCTTAAACATTCTAAATATTCATACCAAAATTCACCCTGCTACATATATGTCATATGAACCTCTCCTAGCTCTCCCAAAGTCACTACCCTTTTATAAATATCCCAAAAAAATTCATTAATCCAAAGTGTTCAGAATTCGTCTAGAATCTGACCTTTAAAAAGTATGGCATTAATTACCCAACTTAGACCCCTCTCTGACCTTAGCCAAAATTCACAAGTCACACACAATATATTAACTAACTTCCACGTGACTTAGAGCCTCTAACTCAGGGTCTAAGTATTTTTAGAAAAATAAAAACCAAAACTGAAATTCGTCACTGTTTTACACACCGATTTTGTAATGACCATTTGACTCACTTCCCGACCATAAAAACTTATGAGGCTGAATTTTATAGAAAGTAGACTCTCTGAAGTTATCCCCAGTATGTTGTAAATTATTTATTTGATCTTTTATGACCAAGTTATGCTCGTTACAAAACTGTCTAACTTTCTGCAGTGAATTACGCATCTAATTCAATTAATCTAATGATTAAGCTAACATCATAATATCATAAACTTTCTGGAAAATTAAATGCCCTAATTTATAAAACTTATTTTAAACCTAAATCCATCATAACTAAGTTACTAGAAAAAATTAAACGAACTAGAATTAAAAGTCGAATCGTACCTTAAAGCGAGGCCCTAAAAATTTCGTCTTCTCTTTTCTTTTCTCCTTATGGCCGGTCGAAATTTATAGGTGAATGGGGATTTTAGGTTTAGTATTTATAGGCACTTAGGTAGAGTTTTAGTTTAAATCTAACTAGGTTTTATATTAGGATTAGGATTCTAATTATTTTTCTTTTTTTCTCTTTCTCCTATTACTCGGCCGAAATTTATAATATATATATATTTTTTTATTTTATATTTACAATAAAAACCTTAAGTTTTTATTAAAACCTTAATTATTTTGACTATACCTTTTTATTTAAACGTAGTTTACTACCTTTCTAAAAATAATTATTCATTTCCAACCTAACTTTCTAAAATTAGAAATTTTACATTTTCTTAATCTAACACTTACACGCTAAACCTATCTTAAATAACTAACACAAAATACATATACGTATAAATACTTACACATTAAAGACAAAACACTAAATTTCCAATAATTATTTTCCTTGTCACTTAAAAGTGAACGAAAGGAAATCACCATTTTTCACCATTAATCCAATCTTTTGAATGCTCACATTCTAACGATGGATTTCCACTACCTCATAAACACATATTCGTACACATAGCACATAATTCACATAAGCCGCACGTCATCATAACATAAAAGTCAAATACTAGGGGTTTGACTAACCTGCTCAAGTCATGGTTGTCACATTATCCCCTCCTTAGAGGAAATCTCGTCCCGAGATTTAACTATCAATTTCATTATCACGATCAACAAATAACTCAGGATATTTAGTCTTCATAAAATCCTCACGCTCCCAAGTGAACTCAGGCCCACGCTTGGATTCCCATCGAACCTTTACCAACGCTATCCTACTCCGTTTTAAACTCTTAACTTCACGATCCAATATCTCCACAGGTTTCTCAACAAAACGAAGAGTTTTGTCAATCTTTATATCATTCAATGGCACATGCAAACTGGCATCAGCCAAACATTTCTTCAAGTTCGACACATGAAACGTATCATGCACTCCACTCAATTCATCAGGCAATCTTAATCGATAAGCTACAGGACCGATCCTTTCAAGAATCTCAAAAGGTCCTACGTATCTTGGTGCCAACTTACCCTTTTTCCCAAAACGAACTACACCTTTCCAAGGGGATACTTTTAACATCACTCGATCTCCTACTCTGAATTCCAATGGTTTACGTCTATTATCAGCATAGCTCTTTTGGCGATCTCTAGCTGCCTTGAGCTTCTCTTTTATCAACACAACTTTATCGGTTGTTTCTTGAATTAGTTTAGGTCCAATCAAACTACTTTCTCTAATTTCAGTCCATAAAACAGGCAACCTACACTTCCTTCCGTACAAAGCTTCAAACGGAGCACATCTAATACTCGAATGATAGCTATTATTGTAAGAAAACTCAGCTAATGGTAGATGAACATCCCAACTACCACCAAAATCAATTACACAAGCCCTTAACATATCTTCTAAAGTTTGAATTGTACGCTCGCTTTGCCCATCTGTTTGGGGATGATAAGCCGTACTCATATCCAACTTTGTTCCTAAAGCCTTTTGCACTGTCTGCCAACAACGTGACGTAAATCGTCCATCTCTATCCGAAATAATAGACACTGGAACTCCATGTCTCGCGACTATTTCATCGACATAGATCTTTGCCAACTTTTCAGTACTATAGTCCTCTCGTATGGCTAAGAAATGAGCCGACTTGGTCAGTCTATCGACTACGACCCAAATCGTGTCATACCTAGCTTCCACCTCAAATCGTTCTTGATCCTTCTCTTCAGCAGTTGTAATAGGCATCACTGTCACAACACCTTCCTTAGTTGTTTTTTTTGGTAAGGTTGCACCATTGTCTATGACTTCCCACAGTGCATAATCTATCATCTAGATATATTATTCAATCCTCATCCTCCATATCTCAAACTCACCAGGTTTAAGCATAGGAACTTTGATGTACCCCCAGTGTGCAAATCTTGATCCGATAACTTTAAAATAGTCTTGTGTATAAAAACAGGTTCTTCCTTATTCAAAATCTTTTCAAAACATTCTCTGATACCCACTTGTTGATCCCACTTTAATAGATCAAATTCCTTATGCTTATTTAAGGTTTAGTTATAATAGATAAATCTAACACAACTATAGTAAAAGCTTTGTTTAAATGTATTAAAGATTATGCGAAATCTAATCTTTAATATTAAGAAGAATTATCAATGAAATAGTAATTCAATGAACATATAATTCAACAAACATGCTCTAATATTATTAATGATAATAATACGAAATACTCCAAATACTAGGGTTAAGAAGACAATGAAGCAAAGAATTATATTACTAAGATCGATTTGGTTTTGGCACAGGTATTGGTATTGGGTATATCAAACTCTATGCCCTAGGAACTCTCCTTTTATACACCAAAGATTCTTACTTGGATTACATACTTTTCTAAGTATATTAAAATCTTTTCTATAAAAACTAATCCATAACAATTAAACATTAACTAACTTACACTAGCAGTACTAACTTAACTAGTAGTACTAACTACTTGCTTTATGCGGATGCGTTTAATTGTGACAGAATTAGCGTGTCTAGGTCTTAGGAAGAAGTACCGCCTAAGTCTAGGAATGATATGCCCTTCGAGATAAGACAATCATTGCACTAATAAACAAACCTGCATTTTATCGGATTATTCATGGTTGATACGTTTTCCTTACATTAGTTCTCGACCGCTTCTCTATCGTTTGTTTGTCTTATTGTGTGTGTTTATTGCTTTACTTGTCATCAAAACCTTAGGTTAGATACACAAAACCGTACCAGTCTCTCAGGCTGAAACCTCCCTTTTTGCATTAGTTTTAGGTTTAACTTAGATAACTAAAATACTGATAGAATTAGGAATTAACGCTCTCGCTCTCAGTGATCGACACCCTATTTACCACGAAACTACTACCGATCGGGTATACTGACCGTTAAAGTGTTGTTTTTGGTTGAGTCGGCAAAATATAAATTTAAAACTTGAATCATATAAAAAACAACCCTACACTACAACACATCAGTGTCTTCCATTTCCACATCCCAACCAATTGCATCAAATGCAAGGGATATTTAGCACTAACAACTTTGGACCTATGGGATATTGGGGACTAAATGTTTGAGTTATTGTCTTATATAAATAGATATGCCTTGGAGTCGACTTGGAACCCGATGAGTGGATAAAGGATAGCGAATGCTCTAAACACATGACGGGTAACCGAAAGCTTTTCTCAAGCTACAAGGTATACAATGAAGGTAAAGTTTTTTTTTGGTAGTAATCTTCGCGGTAACATCATTGGCAAAGGTACGATTTCGAATGACTCTCTCAAAATAGATAATGTAGAACATGTAGATAACTTAAGATTTAACTTGCTAAGTATAGGACAAATATGTGATAATAAGTGTAGAGTAACTTTCTCTGAACATGATAGTGAAATCACTAAGGATGGTAAGGTTATAGGTAGAGGTATTAGGAAGAAAGGCTTGTATGTGATGAAATTAGGAAATAAGCTAAAAGATAAAATCTGTCTTGCAACGATTGATGAAAATTCCACGTTGTGGCATAGGAGATTAGGTCACGCTAATATGCGTCTCATTCAATCATTAGCATCTAATGAATTAGTTAGAAACTTACCGAAGCTTAAGTTTGATCAACACTTCTATGATGGCTAGATGCTTAGAACTCTTCCATATAGATCTTTTCGGTCCATCTTCCGTACGGAGTTACGGAGGAAACCGCTACACCTTAGTCATAATAGATGACTACTCTAGGTATACTTGGACTAGATTCCTTATCCCAATAAGCGATACTACAAAACAACACATTGTTAAATAAATAAGTCGATTCAACTAATATTTGCTTCAACTAACGAACATTTGTCCCAACGAAATCCCAAACTTATGATTTAATTAAGACCTATATTTACAAACCAAATTTTAGTATCTTATTTTACACATGTAACATGTAATTTCACCAATAGGATCCAGTAAGTTGCTTTACGAAGCCTGGACGCGAGTTACATCACACTTAAGCAATACAATACTAAACATATGGATATGGTCCGTATAGGTTCAACTAAACTTGCATCCTGTTTAGGCCAACTAAAAAACTACCTTATTTTAAGTTGTACAATACGCAAATGTATCTACATCTATTTCAATCACAACTACTCAAAGATGAAAACACAATGATGTAATATAACTAAAGAAAATATAAAATCAAAGCTAAAACCTGAAGTTATATCTTTTAGTAAGAACCTCATATATTATTCAAGGTCAGAAAGCTCCTCCTCTATAAAATTTAAACGTTGATCAAACCTAGACTTTTCTTTAGTAGCTAGTAATATTTGAGGGTGACCTGAATCCCGCTTGATCATCTATGCACATAGAAAACCACTGCACTTTTTTAGGCATTATAGCCTCAATTTTCATAACTTCCATAGTCATGTTTGAAGGAACATAATAAGCTAATGATAAGGTGTAATGGCGTACTTACTTAACTCGACCGACCTAATTCATCTTGACCGTTTAAAAAAAAGGAGAAAATGATTCACGATTGTTCAAATTTTGGTCTCTGGAAACAAACTTTTGTTTCCGCCCCCCCCCCCCCCCCCCCCCCCACCCCCCCCCCCCCCTCATCTCACAAAAACCATAACAATTTATAAATAAAATAGATATACCTCGCAAACTTAAGACATTTTGTTTGTTACGTTCTCCATTCACAATGCACTCCGTTTGTCGCCTATAGTAGAAAACCACATTGATTTAATATAAAGAATCGTATACCTGATTTAACTTCTTTAATCTCCGAATCGTAATTGGTTCGGCTCAAAAGATCGGCTCCACTCACAATCGGGCTATTAAACAGTAGCCTTCTCTAACACACATTTTTAATACCCGTTTTGCCCTTCAATAAAAGTCAGGTTTTACAGATCAAGTTAGATATACATTATCTTTTAATTTTTGTAACTGTAACTGGTTATGCAACATTAGATACTCGCTAAACCACATCCCCTGTACCACGCCCGTTGAACTACAACCCCACATTAGTTTCCTTTATGATATGTTTGTAGCAGTTTCTAAGCATGGACCACTTCAGGCTCGAGTGATGGTATCCTACAATAATAACAATAGCAAATAGATGACATAACTAACCCGACTCTCTAAAGTTATGACTCTCAAATTGCAATTAAATTGAATTTCATAAAATGAGTTTTTTCTTTTTGATTCAACATAATCTGCTACTTGCAAAGGTTTGAATTTCTACAACCAATTCACCGCATGTGACTGCCCACTTCCTACACGTTTAATCGCAATACTCTTTTAACGGTTATATTTCCATTTAGGACTAAATCAGCCTTTAAATAATTTAAGCCTTCATGGTTCATTGACTACATTCCAACACGATATCCCCCCCATAATTAAACAAGCGTACGTTCTACACCAAATATTATTAAAATCTAATTTAAGCTATTCCATCAACCAAACGGTTAAAAAGATAGTTTTTCATCTTGGCTCTATATCATGACTTAACAACCAAAACAACATAGATTAACATGTTGCCCTTCCACATAGTGTTCTAGAAATTAAGTCATGTACTATTCAACAACCCTTAGTGGCTTAAAGTGCCTGAGGCAAACACACACGTGGTAAGAAATTTGTACACAACCTGCTAATTGATATGTGCGATTAGTTGAGCTTATATAATGCTGAATAACTTGATACTCATAAAGATTGTTACAATAAGTATATGACCTAAGTGTGCCAATCGTAACTATTGATTACCTATATTCTGGTGAAAAGTAGAAGCATATCAGTGTGCATAACATCGAATGACCTTTATATGTTGGTCACGTGGATGCTTTACATCTCGAGCCCGAAGTAGATAGTCTATCCATCTATAATCCCATTCGTAGTTCCTGAACCCATGAGTGTTGAAAACAAATGACATAATGCATTATATGTCATAGTTAAAAGCATTTGGGCTGTAATTGTTCCAAGTTTAATTACCTACAGAAAGTCTTACCAATTTCATCGAATGCAATAGCCTTAGCCTTCCCTTCTTCTGCAAGCACCTAAATAGAACACATAACTTAACATCGATAATTACTATTCAGATATAAAACAACGACTAAAAAAGGAAATTTCACTGGAAATCAGACCTTTGTTATCGCAGCAGTGCGCGTAGTTTTCCCATGATCAACATATGTCCAATCGTTGCAACATTAACATGGATCTTTCTGCACCATAATAGATTATACCATTAAAAGCTTATTATTCAAAAATATTAGTCAACGGAGATCATTAATCAAATATACACCTATGATTAAAATATCAATATTGAATGACAATAAATGAGACCAGAAAACTATAAAGACAGAGGTTAAATGAGATAAAACTTATTAACTCACATAAAACTAATTATATATACTATAACTGATGCATTGAACTTTTAGCAATAACAATTACCCATTAGCCTCTAGTGACGGAACCAATCATTTCTTAATGCTCGACGTACAGCAGAGTTGAAAAAACTTTCATAGGTTCGATGACACTTTTTCTACATCATTTTTTCAAATATATGTCACCCGTGAATCCTAATTCTAAAAATATTTCAATTAAATAAGGTTACAATCACTTAAAAATAAACCTTAAAGGGTGTTTGTTTAAATTTATTTTGGGCTTGGTTCGCACATTATGTTCTCCGGCTTATGTTTTGAGCATATATAAGCTTGTGCAAACTGTTATGATAGGAAGCTAATAAGTCCATTTTTTGTCACTTCTAACAGCCCACACTAAAGCCAATCAGCCACTATTTCAGCTTGTGAGCTTATTAGCATGAGTTTATGAAATCAAATGCGACTACCTTTAAAGTTAGAAAAGTGAGCCAAGTAAGCTAAATCCAAATACCCGGAAACTGAAAAAAAACTTTGCTACCCGAAACACCGTCATTTTGACTTAGGTTCCCTACTTGCACAACCTACCCATTTTATTTGTGTCCCAAAATAATAAGCTAATCAAAAGCAGTCCAAACATTAGTCCCAATAATCAGATAATTAGAGTTCCAAAACGCAACTCTAAAAGCCTCATAAAAATGCTTAAACTATGTGGTCTTCCAGAAGTTCTAGTGATTAAACTATGAACAGGAACCAAAGTTAACACTAAATGATTAATTATCCAGTTTTGAAAGATACACATGTGGCCATAAACAACTTATATTAGCTGGCAGTTTACATGGTTGCATCCCGTGCTTCTAACGAATGTTTTAATAACCAAAGCAGAGGCATATACTCTTGTACAGAAAAAAGTGGGCTTCGTGTTTCTACAGTTTTCTCGTTCTTCATCTTTTACATGAGCACACTCAGTCCTTAACGGTTAACCTGTTCCAAAGAAGTAACAAAATAAATGAACTAAAGTTCGTTCCTGCCTAAACTCGAAAAATACAAAAAAAAATAGAAAAATACATACATCACTGAGGTCCCAGAAAGTGTACCACTTGCACTCCCTTGCTCACCAAGCACTGATATACTCATGCACGTATGTCCACAAACAGCCCCGGTCCATTCTCCTTCGTCTCCAATATCACATTCATCCTGAAATAACCATCAAAAAACCATTATTCATTAGTGCTAACTAAAAGGATAAGTAAACTAAAATTACTTGTTAGTAGAAATTCATTACTTTCATCACTTATAACATAGAGAATCAATAGCTAATGAGGTACGAAATTCATTACACTCAACCTAATTCAATAAACCAAAAACCTAAAATTATAAAGTCAATCAACTATACTAAATTAAATTTGGGGAAAATAATACTGACCTCCATACTATGCAAATGTTCACCACCACGTGGTTGTTGTGAGTGGTTTTTTTTGCTCAAACCCCGTATTCATTATGAAAAAAAATCAAACTCATCATGCTTTCCGACCTCGTTTCTGATTGGCAGCAACTGAAGCAACACCAACCCTAAAAATTAGACCTTTGATTACGGGTTGGATGTCTAATGTCTAATTGTCCAAGCGGTAATGATAGTATCTTGTACATGAACCGGTTGCTCACCTTTTCTAAGTAATGGGCAGCAAGTTTAAACAAATCACAACTAATAAAACCTTCAATCAAAATCATAACATCTCTATAATTATGTGAATATTATTATTAACCTTTATTATATATTACAAAATATTCTAAAAATGTAAATTCTATATCAATCAATCAATTCATCTTTAAATATAGCAAACCTAAGATAAGATAAAGTTTGATTAATACCTGAACCCCTATCGCCAGATCATTGGAGCCGCCACCGGTGGCCGAAACGTGAGCAAAGAAACAATAATATTTTTTCCCAATTTCCCAAAATTGTTGCAAATAAATTTTGATTTAGTCACCAAATCCCAAACCCTATTC
This sequence comes from Tanacetum coccineum, assembly GCA_026074375.1. Lineage (NCBI taxonomy): Eukaryota > Viridiplantae > Streptophyta > Magnoliopsida > Asterales > Asteraceae > Tanacetum > Tanacetum coccineum. The sequence goes on from BQNB010003317.1 coordinate 56,995, forward strand.
GTTAAGTCCCTAATTAAATACACAATTAACCAAGTAAACAACAATAATTCACAACTAATATATATAAGAAAACACCCAAATCAATCAATATTATATATATGTGCACTTTTCTACTAATTTTTTTGTAGCACACTTCCGTAGATTGATTCCTTTGTGCCCCAAACAAGGGGGAGCATACACCGAGGGGAAGTTGCAACCGTTATGACATCTACACATTTCTTTATATGTGTATTCCAACCCTTTAATATCGCTCCTATATATATTATGTTGCATGAAACTAACCCTTGATGTAGGTTAAGAATTTGCAACAAATTTGATCCATGGATCCGCTAGAGTCAATATACAATGGGATGCAAGTGTCATAGGAGTGAAATGAGCTTAAGGGTAGCAAGGCTTCACTTGGGATGATGCAAGCCTCTTTAGTAAAAGTCTCATCTAATGGAATGAATGGCTTGGAGTGTCTACCTTTTTGTTTCGACAAAAGGGGGAGAAGAAGTGTAAACAAGTAACTTATACATTTTACTATGAGTTATAGTTTACATATTTTGTCATCATCAAAAAGGGGGAGATTGTTGGTAGAAATATTACGATATTTAATCTATACACTTTCTTCATGTTTTGGTGATGACAAACATGTAACTTATAACACATAACGTAAAGTGCTTAAGTTACTCGTGATCACAAATCATCAATGCATTCACACGACAACATATCTCGACGTCTCAAGTCTGCTTCAACGAAGTTTGCACCCGACGTAAATCACTTAAGGTATGAATAAATAAATGCTTTATGTATTTTATAATCAAAGGAATTTTTATTCAACCTTACATTTTTTATAAAAATGTCACAAAGATTTTTATAACTTTTACAAAACAATTTTAGATTTAAAAGAAATGTTTTATTCAAAATAAATATTTTGAATTCAACTTTTTTACCTAAAACGGCTAGAAATATTCCAGAAAACACCTCCCCTAGAAACGACAAAAAGGGAGCGTCTGGCCTGGGCGGCCCCCTTAATTATTAAGGCGACTGGCACCCTAATTAAGGGGACCGCCTAGACAAAAAGGCAACTCAGTTTGCCTATAAATACTAGACTATTCCCCACTGATTTTCCAACCTTTTGCACACACTTTCTTTCTATTCTAAATCAGTTTATACTTTCCTTTCATTCCTTTGATCATTTAATCTTAAGCATTTGTTTCCAAGTGATTCAAGCTTATTCCTCCAAGTGCAAGAGAAGAACTTTTGTTATCATTAAGATATGAAGTTATGTAGTTTAGTTAGTGCATTCGTGACATGTCTTACATTCATAATTTATAGATCGAGTCCATGTATTCCAAACTTGTGTAATAGTTAGATCATGATGATCATGGTGTGTATAGTTGTAAGATCGTGGTGATCATATGAAGTATAGTTAGATCGGGGTGATCTTAGTGAGTAGTGTTAGATTGGTGTGATCGTAGTAGTGTCTAGGTGAAGTAAAGTTGTGAATCGTAGTGAAGAAGTTGTGAATCGTAGTGAAGAAGTAGTGAAGTGAAGTAAAGTCGTGAAGTGAAGTGAAGTTGTGTGGTGAAGAGAAGTTATGAATTGTTGTGAAGTAGTGTGGTTAGTTATGATAGATTGGTTCTAGCTAGGATTAGAACTCGACATTTGGCTTAGTGTCGGAAATCAGTGTAAGCTTAGTTGTGTTCGGTTTTCTCCGCCTAAGGGAGCTTGTTGTTGACTAGTGATAGTAACTCTCGAGTTGGGTACTGGGGAGTTTGGATGTGCGTGCGGAAGAGGTGATTCGTGACTCTAAACACTATAGAAATCATTCGCGTCTGGTTTGGCACTTTCTTTTACTTTTTCGCTTTATATCTTTATTTACTATCGCCTTACATTTTATATTTCTATTAGATCTTTATGTGTGTTGATTGATGCTTATATTGTTTGATGATGAAGTGTGTCATAGATTAGAAGTTAACTTTGTGATTGTGGCTTATATTGCTCATGAGTGTTATAGTGGATATGATGTATTATGCAACATTATCATATTGCATCTAACTTTATGGATAATTTGATACGAAATATTTTAAGTTTTTAAATGGAAATGTATTCACCCCCCTCTACGATTTCCACAATTGGTATTCTAGGATTTCTACAAAGACTATTACGATGGTATCCTTTCTACACAATCACCTTTCCCTAGACGCCTTCATAAGCAATTAAGAATCTAGTTTTCTAGGGTCTAACACGCACACTCATCAATAAGAAGCAGTAGTAAAAGGATTTACCAACTAAGTTTCATGCAATCATAAGCAAACACTAATTAATTTAGCCTATCATGTTAATTGAAAGTAAAGAACAAATAATCAAACAATACATAGACATATTGAAAGATTAAAGGATGAAAGGTCTTCACTTTAATTAATCATGGAGTAATTGGTGGATACAAAAAGGTTTTGAAACCTTAAAATTCACCCAAAAGCTGATAAAAACCGTTCCTCCAAAATACCCTACGAATTCCATTCTTAAACACAAAATTTAGGGTTTGTATATATAGGAAAATAAACGCGATGACGTCGCTTGTAAATTGCGAAGCCGTCAGCCTGCGAATCTTCTTAGGGCTCCTTCTGAGTCGGCTACTTCTGACACAGTCGCCAAATTCCTGACGTCGTCGCTTGAGCCTCCTGACGCCGTCACAAGAAATTATGACGCCGTCTCTAGCCATTGTATGCTCTTTTGATATTGAAATTCGTGTAGAGTTGTAATCTTGTCAGTTTCTTCCCAAATTGAGCCCAAGTCACATGTATTTCCTCCAAATGTCATCCAATTGCTAAAAATACAAAAAGAAATGATTAAACACGTATTTTGAGCATATTTGCATGATTTAGGGGGTTAAATGACCCTGAAAAGTGTATAAAATGACACCTCATCACATACCCATACACTTGGGATTTTGCTTGTCCTCAAGCAAATAAGCTTTTCTACCTAGTCAATAGCAATATCGGGGTCATTTAACTTACTCAATAAAGATAATTCATGGCACAACCAATTGGACCTCGTAATTAAAAGCACATAAATTATATAGTAACACCTCACATAAGTGTTTGAGTTCTCTCTTTCTCTCTGGTGTATAATGAATTATAACAATATGGGAAATGGGAAAATAACACTCATTACCTGTCATAGCATATAAATTACCATAAGCTTGATAAAGGATCAAACCTCTACAGCATAGGCGTAAACACCTAGGAATTACTATCAAAGAGGTCTTTAAAGGGTTGTGATGTATAGGTGTAAGTTAAATGGAAACGGATGGGAAATATTTGGGTGGATTTTGGTGAATTTTGGTGGTGATGAGTTAACTATATACAAGAATACATGTAAAGGCGTTGCTAAGCCAAGACTCGACCACACTAGGACAAAGATATACAAACTCTACATCAAACTCTTTCTTTTATCTTCAATATAAACATAAACATAAGCAAGATGGCAGCCCGTACATATTTTTCTTCATTTTTTCTATTTTTTTCTATTTTTCTTTTTCTTTTTCTCTCCTTTTTCCACTTTTTTTCGTACACTTTTGCTCTGTCATCTGCTGAAACATAAATAATACATGACTTGAGGTTTATAATTGCACCCCTACACTTGAGTTTTTGATACTCAATACATAAACTAACTAATGACCCGAATTAGAAGGATCAACAAACATGGAGTATAATAAGCTCGTATGGGGGTAATAATTTGACTTCTTCCCCATTTTTCCATAAAATAAGAACTACCATGAATCTCAATCGTCCCAAAACTGTATACACTAATAAAAGACTTGACTTAGCAACCACGTACTTAAGCAAATAATTAACTGGGTTTACAAATGTGATAACAATAATGTACTAAAAATCAGTACATACAAGGAAGGCTAAGGCGATTTGGGTGTAACTATTTGGTGGGGTGTAAACAATGCTCTTCATTAATAATCCGGAATCCACCAGAAAATTACAAGAACCGCGAAAAGGATAGGCTCGGAGGGGTGTACTAGGGGTATCTCGCACTAAAAATGAGTGCGTAGCAAAGGTGTAGGGGTGGTTATATGATCGAGGTGATCATCCTAACTATACAAAATACAGGTTTAAAAACAAAGGTTTATCCTAGTGCCTCTTATCATTTAGATAATCCTAATCACATGAATGTGATCTCACTAGCGGTCTCGGGATGCATCACTAAAACAAGTTCTAGAGTTTAATATACTACCTGTACACTCTCATATAATCCTAACCGATACCAGTGCTCCGGAAAAAGCGATAAACCACACATGCTCGATCAAATCCATGAGCGAGACACATGCGATTGCTCATTCCTTAACTCGAGCAAGCTAAAGGTAAAAATTATCTAAGCACCAAAGATGGGTGCTTAATTCCTAAAGATCTAAAGGCGAACCTCAAGTTTTTGTGCTTAATTCATCGGTATGTGTCATAAAAAGTTTTAAATTTGAGTCAACTTTAGCGTCTACGCTACGTTTCAGTATATTACTCATCTTTTTAAGGATAAAGCAATTGCAATTGAAGGAATAAGTTCTAAGGCTTTATTTCTCCTACACTTATTTTGAACATTGTCCCCAATGTTCTGCAAGTATATGAAAACGAATAAAAGGAAATAAGAAAAGCAAAAGAAACTAGTACTCCCCTGGTTTTGCTCAATATTGGAGAAGAAACAAGATAAACTGGCTAAATCGTCATCCAAGAATCATCCACGCAAAAATCCAAAGAACTTCCGGGCTTCTCCTTATCAAATATATCCTGCAAATCAAAGACAAAAAACAACTACACCGAGCGTAAAATCCACGGGTGAATGATATACAACCCAATTAATTATGAAATAGATTCCTAAGAAAGCAATAAAGATAGGATGAATGTACTAATCTAATCATGGTTTTCTGCAAGAGTTAGGAAAATTACAAATTTTGGAAATTACACAAAACTAATTTTCAAAAACTTAAGAAAATACAAAATTTACTGTGGCTGGAGTGGCGACGCCATCAAGATTAATCTTGACGCCGTCTCTAGGCTCTGTAAAAAAAATTGTTTGTTTTCTTGGAAAAATTTCTACACGCATATCCTATTAGTTATTTTCTAGAAAAATTTTCTGCATAGGCCACAAAAACGATTAGTACCATCATATGACTCAAACAAACACATAATACGCGAATTAATCTAAACTATTTATTCTACATGTTCGAAATGGTTCTTATAAACCGGATATTTTCCCCTACACTTATTTGATGCAAAATACCTTTGATTGCAATTAAGACGAAGTTAAAGACAAAACAAAGCATAATTACATAATTCAAACATCTAAAAATAAACGATAAAGAATAAAACACATGACACACCTAAAATGCATAAAAATAAAAGATTGGGTTAACTCTTAATAAGCGCTTTTGTTTATTAATGAGTCTTGTAGCTAGACTCGAAGTCACATTCTTTACGTGATCTTGTGCATGCTCATATGTCCATGGGTCAGCCATTCTTTCATATTCTCATCTACTTGGGGGTCCTAGATTTAAGCAATTTTTGTACATCAACTTATTCTTCTTATGGGGATACCTAAGTTCGCTCATTAGATCTCGTTGGCTGAGCACTAGTATAGGTGGGACCTTACTCCATTCAAAGTTTTTAAGTATAGGTATCGTGCGAGGTATTCGAAATATGTAAGTATCAAAGATTCTACTAAATGAAATTAAACCCTTAACGCAATCATATTCCAATTGAGTAACAGCCTTAAAGGGTCTTCCCATCACAATATCCGTCATGTCACTTGAAATAAATTCCTCTATGTCCTTTAATACTACAAAGTCCGTAACATAGGTGAAACTTCCAATAAACACATAAACATCCCTAACAATAGCAACCAAGTTCCTTCCCATACTTTCGAGTCCTTATACCATTATAGTGTTATAGGCATTAAGCGTAATAATGTTCATTGGCAAAAAGGGGTCAAAATAGGCAACAAACTTCCTAAAACCAATCATACCTGGGAATGCTAAGTCCTCTCTATCGAGACTGTTAATTATCCTATTACGGTAAAAATTTCCCGCATTCCCATACTCATCTAATTCATCAAGCACTTCACCATCATCTGAATCATCATCTGAATCCAAGAAGGGATAAACAAGGGGTGTATCTATCGATTCATCATCGGACTCAAGGTCATCTATTTCAATTATATTATGTGAGTTCATAAAATCATTTAGCGGTTGCTCAAGGCAAGAATTTATCATGGTTAAGATTGCATGGAGCTCATTGAGCTATTGGATGATCCTAACGTTGAGTCCCTTTCATGGGACAGGTACAAATGGATTCGCGTTCTCCATAATGAAGAATGGAATAATTAAGTGGAAATTACAAAAAACAAACACCCAAAGAAAAGATAGACTAAAAGAAAGCTAATTAAAAAGAAAAGAAAATTCTCACTTGATAGGAATCTTGTGAGTAGACCTAAGCTAAATAGAATTCGAAACCTAGACTATTCCCCAGTGGCGACGCCAAAAACTTGTTGCAGTGTAGTATAGGCAAGACTCGGGGGTTGTTGTCATTCTCTGGGGGAATAGTTTGTAAAGGCTCGAATTAAATGTAACTAAGGTCTAAGGATTGAGAGAAGATTATTTTTGTATTTTTATATTTTAAGAAAGCAAGTAAAATCTTGGGTTTGAAGGAGGTTTTGTTTTAAGCTAATTAACTAATAAACTAAATTAAATCTAAACTAACTATGTGGAAACTCGTATAAGTAAACAAACATGTTCACTTAATCATGCACTACTCCTTAGTTTGATCCTCCTAATCCTATTGCCCGTCACCCTTGTGATGTAATGTGTAAGTATTTCCTAATTCATAAACGAATTACATGAACCTGCCGTCTATGTAATATTTCGTTAAGGCGACGCACAAGTAAGGTAATATGAAGACTAAACAAGGACCCTAAGAGTACATTACACGCATTAAAACACTTAAAAGGTGATCAATCATATTAGGGCAAGGTAGTATGAAGACTATTGTGATGGTATCCTTTCTACACATCGCGTTTCCCTAGACGTCTTCGCAAGCAATAAAAGCTAGTTTTCTAGAGCAATAGTAAAAGGATTTACAAACTAAGTTTCATGCAATCATAAGCAAACACTAATTAATTTAGCCTATCATGTTAATTGAAAGTAAAGAACAAATAATCAAACAATACATAGACATATTAAAAGATTAAAGGATGAAAGGTCTTTACTTTAATTAATCATGGAGTATTGGTGGATACAAAAGGATTTTGTAACCCTAAAATTCACCCAAAAGCTGATATAAACCATTCCACCAAAATACCCTACGAATTCCATTCTTAAACACAAAATTTAGGGTTTGTATATATAGGAAAATAAACGCGACGACGTCGCTTGTAAATTGCGACGCCGCCAGCCTGCGAATATTCTTAGGGCTTCTTCTGAGTCGGCTACTTCTGACGCCGTCACCAAATTCCTGACGCCGTCATTTGAGCCTCCTGATGCCGTCACAAGAAATTGTGACGTTGTCTCCAGCCACTATATGCTCTTTTGATATTAAAATTCGTGTAGAGTTGTAATCTCGTCTGTTTCTTCCTAAATTGAGTCCAAGTCACGTGTATTTCCTCCAAATGTCATCTAAGTGCTAAAAATACAAAACAAACGATTTAAGCACGTATTTTGAGCATATTTGCATAATTTAGGGGGTTAAATGACCCCGAAAAAGTATATAAAATGACACCTCATCAGGTGTTTTTGACCGAGGACGAGAATTAATAATTCTCCTAGGAGGTGGAGTTTTTGACCTAATGTCCGGTTTAGAAAATCCAACTCTGGGTTTTAAAGAAGGTTAATAAAACCGTTTAACCTCATCATCACTAGCAACGAGAATTTTAACGTTATTTAGAATTATATGTTTTGGTCTAGGACCCAAAATGGATTTTGAAAACGAAACAAAATTTTCTTTTTCTGTTGTACAGACAAACGATCCCTAATTTAATATGGGGGCCGTCTAGACATTTTAGGGGCCATTCCCTGAAATTAAGGGACCGTCGCCAGTGGGTTGCATGTTTTGAGATTTTACAAATTTTGTTTTATTAGTCCCGCTTGTTGATGCTTCAAATGAGTTAAATCCTAGACCTGATTTATCTCCGGAGGGGTTTTGAAGACTTAGCATTTCATTTAATGAGTGTGTACTCTTTTAAAATCGAGTAAGCTTGAATGCTTCCTCTTTGAGTTTTTCGTTGTCAATCTTAAGTATTTGGCACGTTGTACATTCGAGATCAACTCCCTTGTTTTTCTCGAATCTAGACAACTTTTCTTCTAACTCATTAATTTCATTTTCTAAACTATTTCTAATAGCTTTTAAGTGTTTGTTTTTAGTGATTATTTTTAAACTCGTTTTAAACAATTTATGGTATTCATATCTAAAGTAATATCATCTATTGAAGAGTTTTCATCACTAAAGTAAGAGAATTCAGAATGTACCTCGCTAGATGCTTGAGCCATGATACACGTTTCTTCTTTAGCCTTTTCATCATCTTCCTCACCGCTATTGCTCCAAGAACCTCCAACAAACGTCCTTTGGTTCTTGTCTCTCGGTGGTTTCGGACACTCTCTGATAAGATGATCAGGGTCTCCACATCTAAAACACTTCCTATCACATTTGCCGTTCTTGTCGTCCCGGCTTCTTTGAAAGGTCTTTTTGTCATTTCGTGGTTGTCTCACAAACCTACCTCTTCTATTGAAGAACTTCTTGAAGTCTCTAACCGCCATGACGTATTCTTCGTCTTTACTTCCGGAAGTTGAACTTTTTTCATCACTAGATTCCTTTTTAGCCTTTAAGGCAAGAGATCTCCTTTCGCCTTTGACTATTTTAGAATTTTTCTTGATGATCAATTCGTGAACTTTAAGGTTCCCGATGAGTTCATTAAGTGATAGTGATGTCAAGTCTTTCGACTCTTCGATCACCGTGACCTTTGCTCTCCATTTAGGTTGTAGAGCCCTAAGAAACTTCCTAACATAGTTCTTGCTAGAGTAACCTTCATCAAGAGCTTTTAGACTAGTAATAATAGTATTAAATCTAGCAAAATCACTATTTATAAATCTGTCTTCGAAAATGACGAATTGTTTATATTGTTGCACCAAAAGGTCAATCTTATTGTCTTTGACTTGACTATTACCTTGATGGGTGATTAACAAGGTTTTCCAAATTTCTTTTGTCGTATTACACATAAAATATTCTTTCGTATTCTTTCCTAGGCAAAGCATTATAAATAACCATTTTAGCTTCATTATTTTTCGCAAGTCTCTTTTTAAGATCATCGTTTTGTTTTTCAAAAGGGACAAGCTATCTAATTTGGTTTCCGGATTGTTTTGAATAGGTAGAAAATCACCCTCAGTAATAACATGCCAAAGATCAAGATCTTTTAATTTCACATAAGTTTTGAATCTATTTTTCCAATAAATAAAACTATCACTTTCAAAGACTGGTGATATTTGCATATATTTCCCTTTTAGATATTTGTCGGAATTCATAGATCGATCCAAGCTTTAAAATACAATATATTTTAAAATCTTAAGTGACCTTGGCTCCTGATACCAATTGTGGAAACTAGAAGGGAAGTTGAATAATTTACCCATTAATTGGCGTTTTAAAGGTTTGCTTTTAAAAATCATAGATTCGTGTTTATGTGGGATCAACCGACAGTATATCTAACTATAAAACAACACAAACACAATATTAATAGTAAGTACGAGATATAAAATGAAAGACAAGAGATAAGAGTTAGAACGATCAAACCACCACATCGAGAATTATAGTGGTTGGGCTACGAATCTCTTCTTCGCCCTACTCCACTCCTCGAGTATCCGACTCGAGATTTTACTATGTCAACAAGCTCCTTTTAGGCGGAGAAAACTGTTACACGTCGCTTATACCAATTTCTGACACTAAGCTAAATGTCAAGTCCTAATCTTAGCTAGAACCAATCTACCAATTCACTAATGTATTTTAAGGCCTAAAATACTAACCGACACACAATCAACACTTCCGGATTTATACACTATCCGGATCTACACACCTACACAAGAATGAAGAAATAGAGATCAAATCTAGAAGAAGATAGGAGAGAATCACTAATCTACAACATTTCGTTTCTTGACGAATACGAGTGTTCTTCTCTTGCACTTGAGGGAAGAAGAAAGAAGGAAGGATTTGATCACTTAAAACAAGATTAAGCAAGTTAGTGATCAAAGGTTTTAGAGAGATGTAGAAGAATTTAGAGAGAGAAAGAAGACAGAAACTATGTGCAAAAGGTTGAAAAACTGCTAAAGAATAGTGTAGTATTTATAGGTAAGAGAGAGAGCAATGTCTCCTGGCGACGGTCCCACGGTCCCAGATATATCTGGGGGGCCGTTTTACCTATCAGGGGACAGTCCCTAGGTAGACGCTCATCTTTTTGTCTTTTAGTCGGGAAATGCTTATCTGGTCCAGATTTTTCTGTTTTGAGGGAAAAAACCAGTTTTTGAATTTATATAAATAAATAAAACATTTCTTTAATTAATAAAAATATTTTGTATATTTTTATTTTTATAAAAAGGTTTTATTACATTTGTAAAAATGTAAAGTTTAAGACAAAAAGATATATCTTTGATCACTAATCATGTTTAATGATTTGTTTATACATACCTTAAGTGATTTACGTCGAAATAAAAATTTACGACTAATAACGTGTAAACGTTTATTTTTTTCGTAGACGTTTTTACGTTTTGTCATCTTTAAAACGTAAAGAGGTCGAAAAATATAAATTGCAAAAGCTTGATTTGATGAGAAAGCTAAATAAACATTAAAGCAATAACATTATTGTTGACTAAGACATTCACATGAAGCAAAGATTAATCTTCATCATACAGTAACAACAAAATCAAAGAAACAAAAACAAAAGCAACAAATAGATTCTACTTTTTTTTTCGGCGGTCGGCGTGTTCGGCGGCTGAATTAGGCCAAACCAACACGGGTAAGGTTTTGGGTGTAAATTGGAGAAGTGTTTTAGAAAATAGCGCAAAATATACATAGCTCATGGGCTATATGATATACTATTCCTAAGCCCAAAACATCTGTTCTTCATGGGCCATTTAAATATCTGTCTAACAAGTACATCTAATCAAGTACGAGTACTTCAAACCAACAACAACAACAGAATCACTGTCGTACACATCTTGTTCTTTACCTTTTTTTTATTCTTTGAGGCAAAAGATCAAAAACTTAATATGGAAACCGCAAAAGAACAGTTTTTGAAGGAATATGGTGAATCTTATGGTTATGATTACAAGAACATTGATGATATTCGAGCTACTGAGTTTAAAAGACTTGATGGTATGTTAAAAACTGGAAATTTCTATTGGGTTAATATAAATTGGTTATTATTTTAAGTTTATGTGATTTTTCTATACATTTTATTAGGGAGTGTGTATTTGGATCATGGTGGTGCAACTTTATATTCAGAGTTACAGATGGAAGCAATATTTAAGGATCTTACTTCTAATGTTTATGGAAATCCTCGTATCCTTGATGTTATGTCATTTTTTATCATAGTTCTAGAAGTCGCATAATCGTATAATTTTATTTCTAGCAATAATTTATTGACCGCATTTGTAATATCGCTGTGCGATTATTTGAAGATCACACTGATCATTTGCTCTTTGGTTGATGTTAGATTACAATTAGGAATTGATATATTCTATGTAATGTACTGTTGGCCGTTTAAATCTTATCAAGAAATGATAATCCTAGAATGTTTGTAAGACTCGACTTCCTATGACGTCATAGGACAGCAGTTTGAGCTACTGTTTATATGAGCTACTAAGTTTATGATATTGTTATACTTATACTTCAGATATTAGAGTTGTGATTGTATGAATATTTCCTTATGAACATGTCCTTGTACCAATCGTAGCTCATAGTAATAACAATAAGGACATACATTTGTTGCTTGATTATTCCAGCTATGAGTTTATATGGAAACAACCTTTACAAGTCCTTCCCCTTTCTGTATGTAGTATACTAGTATGGCCATCGGATAGTTCCATAATATGCATCGCCCTCTCTCTCTCTAGTGTTCAGTCTTGATTTTGTAATTGTGATACCTTAATATGGGAATATTAGATAGTCAAAGCAGCTCTAGTATCACCACCTCAGACATTGTAGAAGATGCTCGTCTTCAGGTAACTTGTTATACACACACATCCTTCCTTTTATCCGACATTGAAATGCAGGATATTTATTCTGTTTAGATTATTATAAGAACATGAATCGGTGTAACTATATTTTCTTAAAAAGACTGAAATCCGTATCCGTCAACAAGTTGTAAATAACTAAATTTATATTGTATTGCTAGGCAGATTGCTACTTTCTAACTCCTATTTTTATATCTGAGTTGCAAAAAATATCTATTTGATTGTTTTTAGGCTCTCAATATCTGTAATGCGTCTCCAAAAGAGTATAAGTGTATATTCACTTCTGGCGCAACAGCAGCTCTTAAACTCGTTGGTGAGGCTTTTCCATGGAGCAGTCAAAGCACGTTCATGTATACAATTGAGAATCACAACAGTGTCCTAGGGATCAGAGAGTATCCTTTTAACGAGTCATCTTCTTTTTAGCCTCTTTCATACCCTCATTGTTACATCATAAAGTATTTAGATATCTATCTTTGGGATCGTTTGCCCTTAATTTGTAAAGATATGCTCTTGATAAAGGGGCCGGAGCATTAGCAATAGACTTTGTGGAAGAGGCAGAATCTTCCTTTAAGGTTTTACAGCATCCTCTAAAGAAGCGAAGTGACGTTAGGACATTAGACAAAGAGCCTACTGGTAGCCATGTTCATCTGGAAGCTGATTCCACTGATACTTGTTTAGTTTCTTTTCAACCTTACTAAATGTTCGTTACTTTTTTTTTTATATATATACAGATCATGCATACAATTTATTTGCATTCCCCTCGGAGTGTAATTTCTCAGGAGCAAGGTTCAATCTTGATTTGATAGACAGGATAAAGGAAGATTCAGAACAATTACTGGAAGCTCCTGAACTTTCTAGGTATTAATTGATATTCCATGCAGCTATTTGTTTTTCGCACTATCTATACCATGCATTACAATTCTGAATTATTTGATGAAGAGGATGTTAGTAATTTGTTTACACTTAGTGTTTCCAACCAGGGGATGCTGGCTGGTCTTGCTTGATGCTGCAAAAGGATGTTCCACGGACCCTCCGGATTTATCAAAACATAAACCTGACTTTGTTGCCATCTCATTTTACAAGGTACCTATATAATTATATGTATCTAATCGTGATAACAGGGGGACGTGTATAAATCATTTATTGGATTTATCTTTTTTGGTCATAGCTTTTTGGCTATCCGACTGGACTTGGAGCTTTGATAGTTCGAAATGGTAAGGAGCAATACTTAGACAATTGGCAATCATATAATATCGTTTTCGTATCCAACTTTATAGATACTTAGATTAAGAAAAAAATTATTTAGGAAAGTATGATGTTTGAAATATTTTGTTTATATGATTTTTCCTAACTCAACTTTTTTGCTATATGCACAGAGGCTGCAAAGTTACTAAAAAAGACCTACTTCAGTGGAGGTTTGATCAGTCAACCATTCATTCATATTGTCTCATTTCACATAAAAGAAAATTATAATTTACCATCGAAAATTTTCAGGCACAGTGGCTGCATCAATTGCGGATATCGACTATGTGAAAAGAAGAGAAGGTATTGAGGAATCATTCGAAGATGGGACACTATCATTCATAAGTATAGCATCTATTCGCCATGGATTTGGGATCCTCAATTCTTTGACCACATTATCCATATCACGGTATGCTACTCGTTGATCTCACTGAATGGAAAGTTGCACTGATCTGCAAAAGCTATGATTATTTTTTTGGTTTAATTTGTATCTGTGGTAGTAAAGTATAAATCACATTCTTCTAGAACAGAGTTACTACCTTTTATCTGCTACTAGTGTTTGGGGACTGAGATTTATGCTGTACTTATATAATTTTTGACGTTATATTGGTTTTGATAATGGATGTGTTATATGCTTAACATCATGTCACCTCGTCTATGCGGGTATTGTTAGTTTTGTCCCCTTCTGTATTGAAATTTGTATCCCATCATCCTTCAATTTTCTCTATATTTGCTGGTTGTGATGTACTTTGGTCTGCTTTTTCCACCAAATTTGCTAATGAAACTAAAGTAGACATGCAATATGCTTCATGTTTTCTTGTACCCTTTAGATTTTCTGTAATGCATAATTGATATATTTTTCCTCTGCTAATTATGCTTTAATCTAACATAATTTTGTCTAATTTGTTCCTAAGGCACACATCATCTCTTGCAAGATATACGAGAAATATGCTTTTGGCACTAAGGCATGCTGATGGGGAGGAAGTTTGCAAAATATATGGCATGGAGTATATAAAGGTTAGTGCGTCTAAGGCATGCAGATTATGGCTTTTTTCCATTGCCATATTTCTGATATACGTCAACGGTCTATGTATGACCGCACATAAATATTCTGGTAGTGAGCTCCTAATAACATATCAACTATCCGTATAGAAGGCCCCTTCACATTATCGTAAAGTTTAGAATGTTTATGCACATCAGTATGGGCCTGCTACTCTTAATGTATGTGTGATTATGTTAAAATATGTCCACCCCTTGATGATATGAATAATTTTATTTCTATGTTCGTGTGTTGTGTTCTAAAGTCTGCCTAGGCTGCTTAAGTAGGCTCTTAGGGTCCCTCACTGTTTTGATGGGTTGGTGCTTAATTAGTTGTCTATGAGTTAAGTGTTCACCGGTTGAAGTAGGCATTTAATTTTTCTTAGCAAGGATTAGTGGGCTTTCCTCAACTCGTATCAATCAATTGATTTTTCTCAATTTGGACGATTTCTATCGAGTCATTCCTTAGTAACTGTACCAAGGAACAATGGAAGTAGTTCTTTTCACTGTTTTTGAGGATTGTTCATCATTTTATTTACTGGAAAAGCTTGCATGGTGGGTGTTATGTTTTACATATATCAAAAGTTTGCATGCTGTGTGTTTTGTTCTGCGTATTTCGTAATGAAAAATTATTTTGCTTTCATTTTACGTTAGTTGTAATTGCATAAAAGCGACTATTTGCTTTTCAAGGCAGTGTATAGCGGACTTGGTCCTGTGGTTTCTTTCAACTTGAAGCGCCCTGATGGTTCTTGGGTTGGCCATCGTGAAGTGGAAAAATTAGCTTCTTTATCTGGAATTCAGCTACGGGTAACATTCATGGCAAACCTATTCTTTACCATTTCATAAACAGGGCATGTGCATTTATATATTCTTTTGGTTTTCACATTTTGTATATTGTGTAGACCGGATGCTTTTGCAATCCTGGTGCATGTTCCAAGTATCTTGGTTTATCTCATTCAGATCTTCTCTCCAACATTGAGGTAAGTCTCTCGCTAACTACTGTAGATGATTATGCGGGGATCTGAATCACATAAATATATAATATATAATCTAAAGATAACTGTTGTTTATCTTTTCGTTAGGCTGGACATGTTTGCTGGGATGATTATGATATATTAAACGGAAAACCTACTGGGGCCGTTAGAGTGTCTTTTGGTTATATGTCAACGTTTGAAGATGCTTGGGTATGTTCTCTGTTATGCAAATACATCTGATTTGGTTTGAACCTGTATGATTATTTATTTACAAACATTACAAACTGCTGCTGATATCCGATGGTGGGTTTTAAAAGTCTAAAATGAATGTGCATATACACATGATCAAACCTAGTTTATTGAACTCTGTAAATATCTAATGTTAGGATTTGGATTATGTATTGGCTCAGACAATAGTGCCAAATGAACATGTAAGTCTAGTAAGAGGTCTTTCCTGATAGATTGATGACTGAATGCCTCGACATGATTAGATAGCTTCTTGTCCTCTTAAGATGGTCCGGAAGACTCTCTCTAGTGGCTTCGAGCTTCTTCTTTTGGCTCTTCCTCATTCTCCCTGTAAAATCTCCATGTGAAAACGGATTAATTCAAAAAGAATGTCATCTTGAGAAGTTACTATAAGCTCAACTAGAGTAGCTACAGAACACAATATCATTTGTTAGCCCTACACGTCACAATTGGTCTAAAGAGGTGTCCATACCTACTACTCGTATTAGGAAGTCTGAATACCAGATAGGTCCAGCAGCTGTTTGTTGGTTAATCAAGATGGTGTTTGGAACCACGCAGGGGTGGCCTAGTGGTAAAAGGGCTTGCGACTATCACACTAAAAGGTGTGAGGTCTCAAGTTCGATTCCTGCTAGGTGCAAACAACTCTAAAGTGGCCACGGCAACCTCCTGAAAAGGGAGGGCTTTACCTGGTTTGAGTCTGTGTGGCAGTGGGTTCAAACCCCGTAGATTAGTCAGCCTAAAGAACGGAAACCGTGGTTACCAAAAAAAAAAGATGGTGTTTGGTAGTCATGATAAGACATGCTTTGAGATGGACGAGACATCCAACTGTGATATTGTTGGTTAAACTCGTACAACAGGCATTGGGTACAAGAGACTTTAGATTTTCTGTCATTTTCCATGGATTGATCATTGGTAAAATTAAGAGAAGTAGAATGAATTAAAAGACGTGAACACGAGCAAACCAAAATGACCAAGAGAAGTCAATATGAAGGCAAACCAACTTTATGACACTAAATAATCTTAAAGGATGGAATTAAACCTGAAATGAATATAAACTTACCATAAATGGAGCTAGGCATACAAGTTTTTTACCCTAAAAGGAGCTAGAATGATGAAAATAGACCTCTGGTGGCCTACAAAAACGCTAAAAGGATTTTTGCAGGAAAGATATAGATGTGAAGCAAGGTTAAAATTAGCAGAGCTGGCTCAAAATACCAAATAGATTGGAGTCTAAGGTGTCACGTGATTGTGTTGTACAAGTTGTAACCTTGGGATCACTTTTAAATAGGAATATCATACCCTAATATGTGGGGAGTGTAACCCAAGCTGTCTATATTGCTCTTAATGAACAAAAACATTCCGTATCATATTGGACCAAATGCGGCTCATAAGGTCTTATATCAAATCTTTTAACAAACTTTATCAACGGAGGTTCTCTAAACATTATCCAATTTTATAGTCATCTTAGTTAGCATTGTTGGTGTTTTTAGTTCATTATATAGGAATTTGACTAGTTTTCAGCTATTTCAAAGTTGTGACTATGGTTCTTCGATGTTACTTGTTATCTCTATCAAGCCTATGGATATAATATAACTCTTAAATCTCTTCATATCAATTTCCACAGAAATTCATGAACTTTATTGTAAGCTCGTTTGTCTTGTTGCCTACTACTACTAGACATCTTTCGCGAATAAGATCAAGCTCTGTCCATTCTGCACAAGAAGGTCAGCTAAACATTCCATTGTCAGTCATTTACCTCTTTCGATTATTGAGACACTTTTTAACTTGTATACATGATCAAGATGCAGATTGCAGAACAACACACCATCTTACGTCAATTGTTGTGTATCCAATAAAGTCATGTGCGGGATTCAGAGTGGATAGTTGGCCTCTAAGCAGTACTGGTAGAGAGTTGCAAGCTGCATATGTTGTTTAAACATTCTGCGATATATTTATTCTGTGCTATATATCAATTTCTTTACATTTTATATTCAGGATTGTTATATGATCGAGAGTGGCTTCTCAAAAGCATGACTGGTGAAATTCTTACGCAGAAGAAGGTGAGCTATTTTTCTTTCAATACTGACTAGTGAGCTTACTAATAATTTTACGTAAAAGACATATAATTTTACTAATAAATACATGCAATGTAATGAGCCTACCAAGTATTGAACTCACTAGTTAGCTTTTTGAGCTAAGGTTATCAAGATGGAAATAAATTTTATAAGTTTATTTGATCTAAGTCATTACTGCAAATTTTGAGCTCAAGATAGCCACGAGTCCAAGACATTCCATCCATAATTGTCGCACCTAAAGAATAATTATATTACTTGCTTTGATTCTCTGAGGTGCTTAATCTTTAGACAGATTGTGTGAATTTAGTACAGAGACCCTAATGGTAGCACAGTAGCAGAGTCTTTAGAACCGAGATGTTATAAATTGAAAGTATTGAACTGGATTAAATGATTGTTTCTCTTCTTCTACTATTTTGTTACATTTCTCTAGAGAAAGTGAAATCATCTGCACTTGGTGATATAGGTACCTGAAATGTACTTTATTGGTACAAAGATCGACCTCAAAACAGGAATACTCCATGTGGAATCTCCTCGTTGCAAAGAGAAGCTTCTTATCGAACTTAAATCAAATCTTTTAGCTGCGGTAGAAGAAATAAATGTACATGCCCAAAGGTTTGTCAATAACGTTGCATTGTATCTAAATTCGTTTCTGGGGAAAGTTGGAAACTTCTGGTTCCATTACCACCTTTGGTTTTACTGTAAATTCTTCTTATTAGCAAAAAGTTTTTTGAGGAGCATTATAGGTAGCAATTAGAACTATTTTACTATCGAATGGGTTTATTCGGGTTACAGTTTCTCTCTGTGGGGTCAAACGGGTAAATTAGAAAAAGTCAGTCAGTGTTAGTGTTAGTGTATTTTATTCAGATCAAGTAGTCAAACTGTTATTGTACTTCACAGATATGAAGTTCTGGGCTATGATAATGAGATTGATGCCTGGTTTAGCAAAGCAGTTGGCCGACCTTGTTATTTGTTAAGATCTAGTTCCAGAAGTTGTATCCGCTTGAACAGGAACAAAAATACGGGCACATGCAGAGACGTGGATACCAGATTAAACTTCGTTAATGAAGCTCAGATTTTACTGGTATCCGAGGAAAGCGTATATGACCTCAATCATAGATTGAACTCAGGTATGTTGAGATGCATCCTTTATTTTTATACTACAATTATATGCTTATTTACTTATTTGTTTTTTTTCGGTTTTAAAATATGGAACTTCCTGATGATCCATTTGTAGGGAAACATGTACACTTTTATTAAAATAAAAATCAGATTATAATTAATAATAATTAACATAAATTAAATAACAGTAAATAAAACATACAGAATGGGGTAGAAGCAGAAGATAGACACTATGAACGATAAATAAAGAAAGCAGTAAAAGATCGTGGAACGAGGCACGTGTTGGACACGCTTCCCTTAAAACAGATTCGTAGGGTACGACGTTCAAAGTTGTTGTACAACCGGACGTGACAAACTTGCCTGAAATATCACGGAAAATCTTGCGTGTTTCTGATTGAAGGATGCTGAAATATGATAGCAGGAGAGCTTCATCTTTTTGAATGTGTTAAACTGAATGAATTCGGGTTCAATTTATAGCCAATTCATGTCTTGGTCACCAAGACAGAATATTTGCTCCAAAATTAAACTGACATGCAAATCTTTTATTCCTATTTGCATATAATATATACGCATACAATATTCTGTTAAGACTTTGTCATAAAGTCTAAATCTATTCCTAAAATAGATATACACTGAATATTCTGGAAAAGGAATCCCAGATTTTGTGTTTCCCGTGCCTCACTTTGAGACACGATATCTCATTCATATTAACTCCATTTTGGATATACTTTAGCTCGTTGCGAAGCTCTCTTCAAGGAGAACGCAAAACGACAAGCTAATATAAATATATATAACATATACATATATTAAATAATGTCCAAAGTTTGCAAAAACACATTTTGCCAAACTATTTTTCCAACAATCCCCCACATGAATGGAAATCGGTCGAACACACACGAAAGTTTCGGCGAAATTTCTGCGGCTGAGTCTTGCATAGGATAGGTAGGTGTGACCCTTTGAACCTTCCCTTGTGAGATGCACTTAGCCTCCTAGATCTGAGTAGACGCGATGTCCTTGAACTCAGCCTTTGTTTACGTAGACGACAATACACACTCACACACGACTCTTCCTGACCTTGTCAAGTCCTCATAGCTGTGCCCGTTATGGTCATGAGCACTAACCTGGTTCTGCAAGAGCTCTTAAGAATTGCGCCCCTCACAATTCCCTTCGAAGCGACCATACTTCTCTCTCACATAGGTGATCTCATCCTGAATCATTAAAAACATATGTTTTGCGATTTCATCTTGAATCATTATGCTTTGTGATTTCATCCTGAATCATTAAAGTCATATGTTTAACTTCTCAACAAGTCACATTTGTTATAGGAATGGACTAAGATGTTACAATTTTAAGTAACACCCCATATTGACGTGACTTCCCCCACATTTCTATAATTAGGTTGTCTTATTGAACCCAGATCTTGGGATCTCCAGTCAACTGGGTCAGGTTTTCCTTCATAGAAACTCATTCATTTAAGGGCTTTAGTCACATTCCTTTAGATGACTCTCTAACTAACTCTCTTCTTAAGCCTTTCGTAAGCGGATCCGCGATGTTATTCATTGACTTTACGTAGCCAATCGTGATAACTCTATTTGAGAGTAGTTGTCGCACCGATCACCGTCTATGATGAATATGTCTCGACTTACCGTTTTACATTGTGATATGAGCTCTGTCAAAATTCAATTGACTATCGCACTTTATAAACATGGCCGTTACCGGTTTACGCCATCTTGGGATGTCCTTTACGAATTAACGAAATATCGCGCAGATTCTATAAATTTATCTTAAATGATAAATTCAGATTTCATCATAGATTTAGCTATAAGGTTATTTGAAATAATTTCAAGATTTCTAAGACATAGCTTCCCACTTAGCGTAAATACATCCGCTCTAGTAGATCTAGATTCTTATATATATAAAAATCCATATTTGCATTACTCCTTTTCATCTGTTAGCAGCCGAATCTTCCATAATGCAATCTTCGTACTCAATATAATACTATTTAAATGGTCCCCACTAGAATTACAGGTATATCTACTTCAACCTGACTATAAGTTCTAAATAGGTCAGACGCCACGTCTTTCAACACATAAAATGCCCAATATTCTTTGACTATTCAAAATGGGCAACACGTTTAGATTGAAAAGATGTCATTAAACTCTAGCTAGGCCAGAATCCCCCACATTAAACCTCTTAAGAATATTGTCCTTATAATGTTTTTGACTTCAAAACAAATCCATATTGGTTCACATAACCTTAGTTCCAAGAACCATATTCAAAATACGTGAAGTTCATGTATTTTGACTCAAACATATAATAGGAATTTGTTTATCTCTTATCACTCTAGTGATAATTATACTTCTTATGTATATACAAATCAGAACACACCACATACATCCATTAATTTCGAATCAGCATCTCTTATATCGATATGGTGAAAATTTGATGTCTTTGTTTGGAGCTTTCCTTAAGCCATATTAATGACTTAACAGCCTACTAAAACTTTGCTCTCTATCAGGAGCCATGAAACCCTCAGGTTGGTTCAGGATATTGTTACTTTTCCTAAAAATCCCCGTTTGGAAATGTATTTTCACATCCATTTGATGGGAACATCCAAAATTTATTAATGCGGCAATCAGCAATTACCTATTCTAATCGAGGTTATTGGCGTAAGAGGCAAATAAGTATCAAAGTTTTCTAAACCTTCGAGTGTGTAAATACTTTGATTACCAATCTTGCTTTGTACTTGTTAATGGTGCCATCGGCTTTCATCTTCTTCTTGAAGATCCATTTATAGCCTAGTGGTTTACAACTCGAAAGTAAACCCACGAGCTCCCAAGTATGTTTTTGTAAAATAGAATCTATTTCACTTTTAATGGCTTCTTTCTATTGAGCCATTCCGAGGAAGTTACCGCTTTTCGATAAGAAGTAGGTTCATTTTCTCCATAAAAGAAACAATGGGTCAAACGATTTTCTCGATTCTTGCCCTTTTGCTTCTTCTAGGTTCAACCTATTCTTCCTTGGGTTGATCTTGTGTTTCATCTTGGAGATAAATTATTATCCCGTTGTCTCTGACCTTGGACAACTTCGTCATCTATTCTAGATGATTTTTCCTATTTCTCTCGTTAAGTAAGGAATATATTTTCAAAGATGGAAGCACTTCTGTATTTCCATTATTGCTATCCTTGTGTATATAACATACACAAACCAGGAAGTCCATAAAGCACTACGTTATGAGCATGTACAATGAATATGCAATCACATTTTCAGGTCAAATCTTTTAAAAAGTTGGGGCTTCAATACGGTTTTCTTAGCTGATATCCTCCCGCATTTATAAAATACTTATAAGATAGTCTTCTTCTCATCCATAGTTCATAAGAACTATCTTATTTTCTTTACAAGGGATCTTATCTAAAAGATAAGTAGCCGATATAATCGCTTTCCCCCACATGCCATGGCTTAAACCAGGACTTAAGAACATGGCATTAACCATATCTTCTAAGGCACGGTTCTTTTCTTTCAACAATTCTCTTGTTGGAGTATCAATTTGTGTCTTATTCTAAGTTTAGCACATAAATTTAGAAATAAAAACACATATTCACCTCCGATATGACTTTGAACCACCTTGTTTTCGATAATAAGTTGATTCTCAACTTATTTATATAGAACAATCTTGTCTATATCCTTACTCTCAAGTAAGTATAAATAGCAATATTTTGTACCACCATCAACAAATATGATGAAGTACTCGCTATTCTCTACCTTAGTAGGTATCAATTCCAAATCACATAAAACCATGTGAATCATATCAAGGGTTCGGTTATTTTCTGTTCAACCGAGAGAAAAGACAATCTTGTCAATTTGGCTTCAACACAAGTTTTAATTTTGTAGTCCGTGTCAATACAAAAATGGGTATCCAATTTAGTTTAACTAGACAACATATTGAGTTAAAATTTAAAAAATGTCCGAGTCAGCCATGCCATACATTTAAACAATCAAATAAACTGAATTCATACTCATTTTACTGAAATGACCATTAGAAAATACATTCAGCTTAAACATTTTTAAAGGCGTAACCAGTACGGACTCAAATTATGTTATTCGTTAACTCAATTTTTATTTGATTCAAACACAAGATGAAAGCCAAATTTCATTAAGTAACCATCCAGACACAAGATTCTTACGAATCTCTGGCACGTACAACACGTTGGTTAACTTAAACTCTTTTCCAGATGTGAATCACATCTCCTTTTCCCCTGATATTAGCAGTTGGAGAGTTGCCCAAATTCGTTCTCTATTCTCAACTGCATTGAAAAAGTTGTTAATTAAACTCTTATCACCATATACATGACATGATACCGAAGTGCTAATCCACCATTATCTAAGGTCGGATTCCCTCATGGCCTTAGTTTTCATGTCATTCAGACCATATAACACATAGTTATTGCACATAATGTTTCCGAATGCTTCAAAGCATCTACCGTACACGTGACATTCCAAATGTTAATATGAGGTCCCATGATTAGTTTGAAACTAATTTGGTACTATTAACAATGTGCTTAATCACATAGTGTTTCTTAACAAAAACGATTTTAATCGACTTTTGTTTAAAACGCTAATGTTTTGTAAGATCCGTTATACAAAACCACTTTAAAGAAAGTATTTCGACTAAACAATTAAACAATATCGCCTATTACATAATGTTTTTATCAAAAAACACATATGTAATATAATGTTGTCAATTTCCATTAAAAAGATCTTAATAGATCTATTTCACATGATCTATTTCTACATTGAAACTCAACAAGGTTTCAGTAGATCCACTCTTCCAAAGAAACCCAGTAGATCTATTCTTCTAAAGAAACTCAACAAGGTTTCTATAGATATACTTTTAAACTTAATTTTTTTTTTAAGAATGATATCTAGTTAATAATTAATCGACCCGGTTTAAAATAAACTAGACAAGTCAAACAAACACTTCCACTAAATTAGTAAAGTGATGTATATAATATGATATTTAATAATAACATGTATAATTATCAATATCTTGATTCAAAGAAATTCTTCTTGATTTTATCGAACACGTTACAGTTATCTAGTTATCTAATAAAATAACAACTTGCATTTTATGAGATATGTTTCAAAGAAACTCCACTTGGTTCCAATGAATCTAAATTCGTCATGATTTGCAACCATGTCAGTAACTAGCGCACCAATTACATTTACAAGATTCACTAGGGTTACACTTGTGTTATCATTAGTAAACTTGTCAATACAAAACAGTTAAGAACTGTTAAAATAATTTGGTATCTAATAAACTCGACTTAGTTTATTTAAACTTGTACCAAATCCGATTCAAAGAAACTCAAATTGGTTTCAATGAATCAAATAGATCAGTTTAATAGAAACTCAATCTTGGTTTCAAAATAAACTGATCTGAACAACTGCTTTTAAAAATCGTTATAGATCTGTAATTCCAAATCTGTAAATTAAAATTCTGTTTAATTAAAACTGAAGAAACTCAACCTGGTTTCGATGGAAAACAGTTTATAAATATAAAATCTGTTAATAATAATTAATCCGATTTAACAAAAGTGTTTTTTAATTTTGTTAGACAGAATCTGTTTTAAGATTGTAGGGAAACATGTACACTTTTATTAAAATAAAAATCAGATTATAATTAATAATAATTAACAGATTTTAAATAACAGTAAATAAAACAGACATAATGGGGTAGAAGCATAAGACAGACACTATGAACGATAAATAAAGCAGTAAAAGGTCGTGGAACGAGGCACGTGTTGGACACGCTTCCCTTAAAACAGATTCGTCGTCTGTCTCCGAGGGTACAACGTTACAAACTTGCCTGAAATATCACGGAAAATCTTGCGTGTTTCTGATCGAAGGATGCTGATCGAAGGATGCTGGAATATAGTAGCACGAGAGCTCCATCTTTTTGAATGTGTTAAACTGAATGAATTCGGGTTCAATTTATAGCCAATTCATGTCCTGGTCACCAAGACAGAATATTTGCTCCAAAATTAAACTGACATGCAAATCTTTTATTCCTAAAACACGATTTGCATATAATATATACACATACAATATTATGTTAAGACTTCTTCATAAAGTCTAAATCTATTCCTAAAATAGATATACACAGAATATTCTGGAAAAGGAATCCCAGATTTTGTGTTTCTCGTGCCTCACTTTGAGACACGATATCTCATTCATATTAAACTCTATTTTGGACATACTTTAGCTCGTTGCGAAGCTCTCTTCATGGAGAACGCAAAACGACAAGCTAATATAAATATATATAACATATACATATATTAAATAATGTCCAAAGTTTGCAAAAACGCATTTTGCCAAACTATTTTTCCAACACCATTATGGGTGTGCCAATCAGGTTGGCTTGGGTAACTCGTCCAAGGGGTTCTGGTAACGGCTCATCTTAGTATGGGTCGAAAGTGGTGGGGTTGGGCTGATGACTGAATCAAAATAATTTATTTTTAATTTTTCTGTAGTTCTATTATGTAGAGCACAATTCTGTCATGGATTGATAGACAATTTTTGGTGAACTTTTCAGTATGGATTATCACAATAAAGAGAATGGTTAGCGTGCCTAAAAATATGGCTAACTATAGAATGGTGGCACGCGGCAGAAGTAATGATAAGAAGAGAGAAAATTAATTAGACACTAACATTCAAGTGATGAATGGATTAGGCTGAACTCGTTTTGTTTATATTTTATTCGACCCATTTGAGATAATACATATGTTTTAATTTTTTTTAATTGTAAGATAAACAAAAATCAACGTATGTATACACTAGTAATTGGGTCGAAATAGTATCCTCTACAGTAGACATGACATTGTAAGTTGTAACCCCATTTTGTTGGAAACAGTTAAAACCGAAGGGCCTATTGGATTATTACCTACGGAAGTCGATGCAATGAGATTCCGGCCAAACCTTGTCATATCTGGTGGTGTTCCTTATGCCGAAGACAACTGGAGTGGTCTTAAGATTGGAAGCAATCACTTCATGGTTAGTTTTACCTTCATAGAACCTAAAATAGTAGATGTGTCAATTCCATGCTCCATTATATAACTTTATTTTACACTATTCTAATTTCTCAATAATATACACTTCTCCTTTTGGGCAACCTTACTTTTTCCCGAAAGTGTGCAAGTCAAAATACTTATTTGGTCATGGTCATGGTCATGGTCATTGTACATATGAGTTCATATAGAA
Organism: Tanacetum coccineum; assembly: GCA_026074375.1. Lineage (NCBI taxonomy): Eukaryota > Viridiplantae > Streptophyta > Magnoliopsida > Asterales > Asteraceae > Tanacetum > Tanacetum coccineum. Next base: position 83,202 of record BQNB010003317.1, read on the forward strand.
ATCATTCTAGTAAATTAATATATTAGTGCAACCCTACTTCAAAACATGTATTAATTTTTTTTCTCTTTTGTTCGTGTTATGCTCCTGTTTGTAGTCGTTAGGTGGTTGCAACCGTTGCCAGATGATCAATATGAATTATCAAGCTGGTGAGGTACAAAGATCAAATCAGCCTCTAGCTACTTTAGCGGCATACAGGAGGGCAAAGGTTGGTAAATATAAATCTGCTATTTTACTTTCATCAAGTTGCTGTTTATTATTGTCTTGTAATTATTTTTTATTATTTAATGTCCGGACAGGGGAAAATACTCTTCGGAATATTATTGAGATATGAGTGTGACAACGACGTCAGGGAGGAAACGTCCTCATGGCTTCAAGTGGGGCAAGAAGTACATCCTAATGCAGGATGATTAGGTATGACGTTATACATGCAAATTGTAATGCAACTTCACTTTTATAATTTCAAATAATTAAATTGTAAAAATTATATGATGTAATCATGTAATGAGGGTTGTATGATGTGGGATATTTTATTGTCTACAGCAGCCATGAAACCTTGTTCTTGGTGTTTGTCTTCCCATAAGATACCTCTGACCTATAATTTATGTTATCCGCTCGCGGGCACCCATAAAATATTGTGAAAAAACTAAAATGAAAATCTTAAAACATATTTCTTATGATGTATATGGTGGCTGCTAGTTCTTATACTTCCTTTAGAATATGTGAAGTCTTATTCTTTTTATTATGACTATTTTTCCGCACTCATATGCCACTTATCTCACACTATGTCATAAATGTCTCTAACGAGACTTAACTCATAGCCGTTTGGTTGGTGGACACTCTCATACCACTAGCCAAAACCAATTTAATGGATCAAGATCCTCTCAAGTTATGGTCAAACATGATTCATCATGTTAGTCTTATTGTGAGAGTTAATGAATAAGTGGGCCTATGTTTTTTACTAAAAGAAAATGTTTTATGTACTTATCTTATTTGTGATTGGTGAATATGATCTATCATGTTTGACTATAACTTGAGAGGATCTTGATCCCAATTTAATATATATTTTGTCCTCTCAAGGTGAGGGTAGAATGGTGAAAAAAGGAAGTGGTTAGTCAGCAAATCACCTCTTGAATTTTATTTTAGATTTATTTAAAAAAAATTAGGAGGGTATTCAGAATTCATCATTGAGAAGGTTGATCTTGTGGTTGTTGGACTTGTGACTTTGACTATTTCTCCTTCAAAATTGGCTGTGTTTTTTGTTGGGTCTTTAGTTCTTTTCTTCTTCAATCAATGATATTGACTTGTTATTTTAAATAAATGCTTTCCATAAAGAACTTTAATTCAGAGTATTACTTAACCATTGGATTGATGCTGACAGTTATCTATGTAGGTTGCTTACCTAAATAGAAATAAATGAAAATGTTTATTAGATTTTGGTTACGATTGAGGTGAAGTGGAAATATTGATTAGTTGTTGGTCATGAGTTAAGATCAACATAGACCAATTATTTGTCATAGATCCAATGAATCAATCTCAACCATTTATTTTTTTATTAAAAATAAAAAAACTCACTTTTCACCTCTTTTTTAAATATAAAATATCTTACAAACGGTAAATCGTCACACGACAAAAGATACACCATCGCGACGAGTATTTTTTTATCTTTCAGTAGATGGGTGACACGGTATACTTTCGAGGAACTTTTTTTCGATTTTTTTTTCAGTCACGAATTGCGAAAATCATATATGATTCGTATAATGAATCATATATGATTTGTTATATGATTTCATGAAATCATATATGATTTCATAAAATCATATATGATTTGTGATTCTAACGAACTTTTTTTCAATTTTGTTTCAGTCCCGAATTGCGAAAATCATATATGATTCGTATGACGAATCATATATGATTTGCATAACGAATCATATATGATTTCATAAAATCATATATGATTTCATAAATCATGTATGATTTCATAAAATCGTATATGACTTCATAAAATCATAAAAAAAAATTCGTCGAAAGTACATAGTGTCGCCCATCTATAGAAAGATAATTTAATTCTCGTCGCGATGATATGTTTTGTTTTGCGTAACGATTAACAGTGTGTGAGATATTTAATTTTTTAAAAAGAGGTGGAAAGTGAGTTTTTTTATTTTTGATGAAAAAATAAGTGACTATGATTTGTTCATTGTGTCTATATTGAACTTTAACCCTCTAAAATGGTCCAATTTTATTTAAAGAGCAGATAATTATTGGGTTATCCTTGTTAAATTGTGGAAATCTTTTAAACTTAACGGATGCATGTGCTGATAGTTCAATCTAGCTCATGAGTTCTACATGAAGGTAAAAACAATACCTTACTTTTAGTTACCTAGTTTTGAATGTTTATGTTATGTTAGTTAAAGTTTGGCCACTTTAAGGTTACACTAAAGGGTCACTTAAGTCTTTAGATCTTGGACTTTCAGAAACCATACCTTTCTTTTAGTTACCTAATTTTGAATGGGTATGTTATGCTAGTTAAACTTTCACAGCTTCTTAGAGCACCAGGTGCGCTGGAGCCATAAGGCTCGTGTTATAGCAGAAGGTGTTGTCACCTAAGCACATTTTCATCATAACTCGGAACCTATAACTTAAACCAAAAACATCTTCCACCCATCAATCAAATTATAGGGCACCCCTTGGTGCACACATAACCAATAAAACATAACAAAAAAAACGGATAACATTGGCTGGTGATTTTAGCGTCAGACCTTATGGCACGAAGTCCGATGTGGCTTTGACGTTATCCGGTCGTGTTATATGTCGGCGCGAGGATATGACGAGCCTCGTAGCGAGTGCTCTAAATAAATATTGGGTTAGATATTGCACTGGCTGCAAAATAAGGTATGCTATTATACAAACAGTTCTTTGTCACGCCGAAGTTATAGCTCACCGAATGACCAAACCATTATAGCCTGATAGGTTATCGTATAAAACAATACCTTTTTTCTTTATAAAACAAAAATAATATCACTTATATGCCGACAACAAACATGAAACATGACATGTCATCTTTAAAAGGCGTTGTTTAACCCTTAAACACAAATTTAAGCCTTAAACAGTCAAACAGAAATGATGCAGCTAGAATTTATGTTTTCATCAGTTTTGGAAGTCCAGTGGTTTTATCTAATGTTCTAGTAGTCTAAGCGTTTGTTTAAAAATAAATAAGGGTCTGTTGGGTTCTTTTTTTGGTCTATAAATCGACCTGATATCAGCAATGGAGAGCAGACAACAATTTTCCTATCATTGTAATAAGCTTCTAAGCTTGATAATCCTTATAATAAGAATCATCCTTCGATTCCGGTCATTATTTCTTCTCTAGTTGCAGTTCTACTGTACCAGTTGGCATCAGAGCAAGTTGGTGTTTGTACTTTTGCTTAATCATGCCTCCTAAACATAGGCATCCAAGATCACATACCAATGTACATGTCGATCCAAGAGAAGAGGTGAATGAACTAAGGAGGCAAGTCGAGATTCTGACCCAGCGTTTGGCCCAACTCGAACCTTCTCAGGAGGAAGAAGAATTCGAGTCAGACGATGCCTTCCAAAACCCATTTCATAGGCATGTTCATCAACATGAACCACCTATGCGTAATGATCGTAGCTGGGAGGCTAGCATCAAGGTCGAAATTCCAGACTTTTCTGGAACTTTGAAGGCCGAGGAGTTCATCGATTGGTTAAACACCGTTGAGCGGGTTTTTGAATTTAAAGATGCACCTGAAAACCGGAAGGTAAAGTGGGTAGCCATCAAGTTAAAGGGCCGAGCATCTGCTTGGTGGGAACAACTCCAGTTGATGCGAGAAAGAAGGGGAAAACAGAAAATAGTAAGTTGGGATAAGATGAAAAAGAAACTCCAAGAGAATTTCCTTCCATTCAATTATACACAAACAATGTTCCAGCGATTTCAAAATCTAAGGCAAGGAATCAGGACTGTAGAGGAGTACACTAAAGAATTCTATGAATTGGTATCACGTAATGATTTATCAGACAGTGAAGAACAGCTTGTTTCAAGGTATTTGGGTGGCTTGCGTCAAAGCATTCAAGATGTGCTTTGTCTCTACAAGTTCTGGACAGTTTCCGAGGTATACCAAAGGGGCTTAGCCGTAGAGAAACAATAAACAAGATCTGGAAATCGTACTGGGGGATCACAAAACAAATTTGCTGGACCGTAGCAAGCTAAACATGGTGCTAAAAGTCAAGAATCTGATATTGGTATGTCAAAGAGACCAACCACAGTGCATGGAAGTGGAGTTGGAAACCATACTAGTTCATCGAACAAAACCTTTAAATGCTTTAAGTGTGGGGAACCAGGCCATAGGTCTTCAGATTGTAGAAAAGAGAGAGGTAAGCAACTACTGATAGAAAATAAGAAGCGTGAAGGCGATGATTATGAAGATGAGGAAGAGTATACCGTCTAACCAAGTTATGATGAGTATGGCGAAAACAATGAAGACAACTTTGTTTATGGCGATACTAGTCAAATGTTGGTTATTAGAAAGAGCCTTTTGCTGCCAAAAGAGGAGTCTGGTGATTGGCTTCGAAACACATCTTTCACATAACTTGTACTATCCAAGATAAGGTTTGCAAACTCATCATTGATAGTGGTAGTTGTGAGAATGTCATTTCTCAAGACGCTGTAGAGAAGCTGAATTTAAAGCAGGAGAAACATCCGAAGCCGTACAAGCTGAGTTGGTTCAAGAAAGGAAATGAGGTGAATGTTGATACTCGATGTTTGGTTTCTTTCTTAATAGGACGTAAGTACTTTGATAATGTTTGGTGCGATGTAGTATCGATGGACGCTTGTCACGTTCTTCTTGGAAGACCTTGGCAATTTGATCGTTGCACAACTCACGATGGAAGGTCGAATACCTACAGCTTCAATAAGGACAATGTTAAAGTGACGTTGGTTCCATCGAAAGTAGTGGGTCTTGCCAAACCAACTAAGAAAGGTAATGAGGTTCTTCTCTCAATCAATAATTTCATAGATGAAGTAGATGAGTCCGGGATCATGTATGCACTGGTTGTTTGTGATGAAGAACCACTTGTTTCAGTCCCATAATTTATGAAACCACTTATTGAGAAGTACGCTGATGTGATGCCAAAAGAACTTCCTTCTTGGCTGCCACCTATGAGGGATATTCAACATCATATTGATCTCATTCCAGGTTCTAGTTTACCTAATAAATCAGCATATCGCATGAGCCCATAAGAGTATGAAGAATTACAACGGCAGGTTGAGGAAGCCTTGGGGAAAGGCCTGATAAGAGAAAGCATGAGCCCTTGTGTCGTGCCTGCACTTTTGACTCCCAAGAAAGATGGTACGTGGCATATGTGTGTTGATAGTCGGGAAATAAATAAAATCACAGTTAAGTACCGTTATCTAATTCCTCGCTTAGATGATATATTGGATCAACTTGCTGGTTCAAAGGTATATTCCAAGATCGATTTACAGAGCGGATACCACCAGATTCGTATACGACCCGGGGATGAATGGAAAACAGCATTCAAGACTCGTAAGGGTTTGTATGAATGGCTTGTGATGCCATTTGGGCTGTCAAATGCACCAAGTACGTTCATGCGAGTCATGAATCATGTCCTTAAGCCATTTCTTCAAAAGTGTGTCGTTGTATACTTCGATGATATCCTCGAATACTCACACTCCTTAAAAGAGCATTATAAACATTTAGAAGATGTACTTGAAACTTTGAGAAAAGAGAATTATATGCGAATCTAAAGAAATGCAGTTTTGCAACTTCATCCATGTTGTTTCTCGGGTTTGTTATTTCAGCCGAAGGAGTAATGGTTGATCGATCTAAGGTTCAGGCTATAGTCAAATGGCCTACCCCTCGTTCAATCCACGATGTTCGAAGTTTCCATAGACTAGCCTTATTTTATCGACGCTTCATTCGGAACTTTAGTAGTTTAATAGCTCCAATTGCTGAATGCATGAATGGTGGTCTGCAGTTTTACTGGACTCCGGAAGCTAGTGAAAGTTTTGAACTTATCAAGAAGAAAATTTCTCAAGCTCTGGTTCTCATGTTACCAGATTTTGGAAAGGTTTTTGAAGTGGACTGTGATGCACCTAAGGTTGGAATAGGTGCTGTCCTAAGTCAAGAAGGACATCCAGTTTCATTTTTAGTGAAAAACTAAGTGAGTCAAGGCTGAATTATACCATGTATGATGTCGAGTTTTATGCTATAATTCTAGCTTTACGACATTTGCAACATTATTTGATGCATAATGATTTTATACTTAATTCAGACCATGAAGCACTCAAGTACATCAATAACCAGTACAAGTTGAGCCCGAGGCATGCAAAATGGGTGAGTTTTCTACAAAACTTCAATTTTACATTAAAACACAAGGCTGGAATTCAGAATAAAGTCGTCGATGCTTTGAGTCGAAGAGCTTCTTGCTTATCGGTAATGAGAGCAGAGGTGCAATGATTTGACACCTTCAAGGAGATGTATTCAGAGGATGCGTATTTTAGGCCTGTAATGCAAGAAGTTTTAAGGGAGTAATCTAACACATGTTATAAACTTCAACAAGCAACTATCTTACAAATACCAACTATTCTTACACTTTCATACATTCTTACACAAAGATCATACCTTCCTTACACAATGGTCATTCAAGCCTAACCATGGTTAAGTTAAAGTAACCTATTCTAGTTAAATCTTGCTATAAAAGGCACACTATGTAAGTAAACTTCACAAATCATTTTCCTTAAGTAAAAACTCACACAAACTCTCTCTATAAACACCCTTAACCCACGGCTCAAACCCAATACCCATATACATTTGTAGTTTTTGATTTTACAAGTATTCCAAGTGATCAAGGTTCATTATTAGACATATCTAAGGTGTATTGGAAGCTTGGTTAAGTGATTACAAGGGTTTTGCATTAGGAAGAAAACTAGGGTTTCTAGTTTGAAATTAGGATTTTCTTGATTTAGAAGCTTGGGTTTTGTTGATAAGTTAGAGTTTAGATCTTGTTTTTCATCATCCTATTTCATATTAAGGTCATATAAAACTCTTTACATTCATGATTTTATGTGTATATAATGTTTATATAGTAAGTCACCATCTAGGAAAAGTATTAACTTGTAAAATGGATTTTTACACTTGTTCATGGTTTGATAAACTTTGTCGTATGATATATGGATGTTAAATACATGTTGTAATGGAAGTATAAGTATTATACAAGTGTTGGTTAATTTATAAAAGTATGTATAAATTAATGGTTTAAAAGTTTACTTATTAAAGTTTATAAGTAAAAGAAATATGAGGACTTGTAGTCTTGGACAAATGATGGACTAAGGACCTAAAGTATATAAGACTTGTGGTATAACACATGGTAGATGACTTGTAACAAATCAACTAGGCTAAAAAGTTATAAAACAAGTTTAAACATATTTTTAACAAATGATTAAAAGGGTCTGTTTGAATTCGAAAAATAATGTATTTATTTTATATTTTTATAAAAAAGTACATGTTACAAGGATCGTAGGCATATAAAAAACTCGAAAAACCGAGCTATAACGAAGAAGTTATGCTATTTGCAAGTTTACGACCATTAATTATATAAAAAGTGTTTTATAAAAATAATTTTATAAAAATTACTGTTCACATCAGAAACATTTTTGGAAATATTTATAAAACTTTTAATTACGAATACTTGCTCGAAAGAATCACAAAAATCGGAGTTAAAACGAATAAGATATGACATTTACGAGATTACGTTAATTAAAGTTATAAAAATAATTTTATAAACAATCATGAACAGTAAAAGTTACTGTTCATCAGAGGGTTAAAAATATAAAAATTTAATATTTTGATACATCGTCTTCATACGAAAGCATGGACATAAAGAACATACCAAACGGACTTAAAACGAGAAAGTTACGCACTATTTTATACTTGTGCACTATTTCCGGACATGAATAGTGTTGGTTCGTTTTTAATAAAAAAATTTGCGAAACATTTTAGAATCACCTAAATAATATTTATACATGTTTTAAACTTTATAAATATTATTTACAAAGGCGATTGAATTATTTATACGATTATACGAGTACAAATACATGATTATTATTTATCAAATGTGATTTAAATATTATTTCACAAATACAATTAGATGGTGATGTAGCTATATAGCATTATATATGGTATTAGTTATTCAAAGTACTTAGTACTCATTCGGCCTATAATTAATTAGGTTGCATTCAGACGTTTTCGTGACACATTTTTTCATTCTGTGATATACTTTGTTATTCAATCACTCGAAGTGAGTTTATAGCCCCATGTTTTACTTGGTTTACATATACTTTTTGGGTGAGAACATGCTTGTTTACAAATTCATTTACATGATGGATTACAAACTTGTTTACATAAACGTTTACAAACTCATTACATGATTGCTTACAAATTCATTTTTATATCTCACAGTGAGATACAATACTTGTTTTTACTTATGGACACAACAACTTTACTTTTACTCGAATGATTACGGATTAGCTTAGGTTGCATGAACTGTGAATTACTCGGAGGGTAAGCGTGAATGTTACAAAATAGATCTATTTGGGTGTGACAGCCCCGTTCGGGTGATTAGCTATCACTAGGCGAACGAATGTTACAGCATGTTGGAACAAAGAATGACATTTACATGAACATGAACATTTACGGTTCCTTGAATAAAGTGGCATACATATAAGTCTATGCAGCAGTTTCACGAACTTAGAGTAATCGTAATCATTGTTTTATACACACATGAATATTTACGTTGCCTTTAATAAAGTGGCAATACATACTTTGAACAATGGTGTTCCAACTATACTTAACTTTTTGTGACTATTTGGGGATTGAAATGGTCATGCATACTTTACAACTCTTTGATTTCCAACATTCATACATACATTTTGGTGAACATTTAAGGACTGAAACGGTCATACACGCTTTGCAAATCTTTGATCCAACATTTACATTTACAAAAATCTATGAACTCACCAACTTTATGTTGACACTTTTAAGCATGTTTTTCTCAGGTGAATTAGATGCTTGACATACTTGATGTGCATTGGAGTCTAAACAATACAAGATTATCTTTCAAACAACATGTTTAGAGGTCGTTCTCTCATGTCTTGTGCAATGGTATTATGAAGTAACGCTCCCGGAAACATATTTCGCTGCGACCTATTTTTAGGGGTGTTACAGATTGGTATCTAGAGCCAAGGTTATAGAGAACCAGGTCAAATGTTTTTACCTGAACTATAACCGTTTTCAAACATTGCATCATACAAAAGTTTTACACGGGACATACATACACTAATTGTTTGCATTAGTTGGACATACTATATGCTTACATGATTAATATACGTGTTCATATTATAGTACGTATATTACTATGAGGGTCTTACATATATATATATATACATAGATGTGTTTACATTCTTTCACACATACTCTACAATTATTTATATAAGGGCTATTTATATAAATACTGGAACATTTCTTTAGGCGAGCTAGTACTATAAGCTCGTAGTTCCTAAACGCTACCTAAACATTAAGCTATCAAATATGACATCTTGCCATCATTCATTCATGCCATGAGCGCATATTCATATTTACCATACATCATCTCACAACACTCTATTTTCGGAGCACGACTAGGATAACTAAACTAATCTTATCTTATTACTCTTTCAACTTTGAAGAACAATGACAACTGTTAATCAAGGGATGAGTGTTGAGGAAATTGAGCGGGTTGTCGCCCAGCGAGTGGATAATGCTATCGAGGCTATTGCTATTTATGAGACAAAAACCAACATGGCTCACAAGTCAATGAGCCAGGCTAAACGACAAGAAGACAAGGTAGCATAGAATGCTAGCAACAAGAGGAAGTGGGAAGGTAACCACAATGGAAGCTCGAGCCAACAAAACAAAGGGCAGAAGGTGCCTAGAGCACACACTACTAGGCCAATCAACAAGAAGGCATATGCTGGATCTCTACCTCTATGCAACCAGTGCAAATTTCACCATAATAGACCATGCACTGTAAAGTGCGGAAATTGTGGAACACATGCTGTTGCTAGGAATCAACAAACTCTCACCTGTTATGAGTGTGGAAGTCTGGGACACTACAAGAGTAATTGTCCAATAGCAAAGTTTCAGAACCGTGTGGACATGTATTAGAAAGGAAAATCTTGTGGAGACTCTAGCGCCACGACATCTAATGAGAGACCCATTACCCAGTAAAAACTTAAGTTGGAACTATCGTAGACTCTATGTCCTTTAAGAATCTCATTGTACCTCCTCTTAAATTTTCGTTGTACTGAACGATTTCAAATTATCTATCAAATCTATGTATTATAAAAATTTCGCCAATTTACTCCAATTCTCTAATTATTCATGCAAACCACTTACTAAAACATTATGAATTTATGAAACATATCACTATCACACAATAAACTATTTCGTTGTCCCTCATAAACTAAGCTTACGCCGCTGAGACTGGTGAAAAGGAAGGATTAAATGCAAGAACTCCTTCCATGTGTGCAACATGTGCAAGTTTCATCACAATGGCCCGGCACTGCAAAAGTGCGCCGAACTCAAGAAAGTTCGCCATTTGACAAGGTATTGTTGTGAAGCCTACTGGCTACTAGCATCAAAGGACATCATTGCTAAGATGTGGGGATTCAGAGGGCACTACAAGAGTGATTGCCCAAAATTAAAGAATCAAAACCATGGAAACCAAGCTGAAGGTACTGAAGCATGTGGAATGGTGTATGCCTTAGGAGGTGGAGACACCGATCAAGACCCTAACAACATTGAAGATGAGACTGAAACTTAAACGAGAAGGTTGTCTCGCTTTGCCTAGTGAACCCTAAGTTAGAACTATCTTAGACTTTATCTCCTTAGGAGTTCTCGTTGTATTTCTCTTAAATTTCCGTTGTACGAATGATTTCAAATTATCTTTCAAATCAATGTGTTATGAAAATTTCTTCAAATTTACTTTAATTCCCTAAATAAATTGGGCAACCCACTCTCTTAAATATCATGAAATCATAAACCGCTATCATGAGAAAAATGAGCATGCAACGTTAGTCCCTCAATTATGAGCATGGGCCGATAACTATGTATAATTCAGGAAGGACCATGCCATGCCAAGAGTAGTCACCTTAAAACTTCTTGTCAAGAAACGTTTTGTGTATGTATTCATAAAATGTATTTATCACAAGGAACCAAACTAACAATCATAATAACTAAGTAAAGTCTTACACCACCTTACTATATAAAGTCGACATCATCAAAAAAAATATTATAACTAACACGTTAAGCTTAAGGGAACGAATAAGCCCACTAGAAGCCGAGCCTTGGTCGCAACAATAAATATTAAACCAATGTCACTAATCTTGAACGCTCAAGTTAAATCAATTTAGAAGGGGAATGCAAACGAGTTACCAAGCGTGGTAACGAAATTATCGAAAGGCATAAATAAAAATAACAAATAGATTTATTGCCACAACATCCGTTTATTACTTTGGAAATAAGATTACATAAGAACAAAAAGAAAATACAAGTTTTATTACAACCCTCCCCTAACAATAATATTTATTCCTTCCAAAATAGATCCACGCCAATAGCAAGGACGATGATGGGCACGAGAATCGCTAGAATAAAGGCCAGATATTGGAACTCTTATTCGTATAGGACGTAAGCAAGATAAATGGCGAGTGTTATCGTGCTCGCATCGCCAAGAGTGTAATGATATGCAACATTTTTGAGGATTGGATAAGAGAAAATTTGAGTGAAAGATTTAGTGTTGTGTGGAGAAATGGGGAATAAAAATTTGGTATTTAAAAGGAGAAAGTAACCGTTGGGGTTACTGTTCATAGCCGTTGGGGTTACTGTTCACGTATAAAAAAAATGTACCCACACCTCTTCATCAACACTATTCTGGAAGGCAACTCGAACTGAATTGCGAGACACAATTTTTTTTAACCCGGGGAGACTGTAACAACTCATATTTTCACACCTTTTTACATCAATGAACATCCAATTATTTATTTTAAATTTTTACGCGTTTACTTTAATATTCATCGTTCAGTTAAATCGCGTAAACTAAAAATCAACAAACAATGTAAACGGACACCAAACAAATAAAAGTTTACGTCAAGCAAGCATTATATTATTTTTACGAAAGTAATAATAAACTTTTTATATTTTATTTTTATTGGTCACGTAAAACGTTTACGTTTCGCAATTAAATACGTTTAGGCATACCCGGAGGCACCAATACCTATCTATACTCAACCAAATACCCACAATTATACCCAATACTTAAAAATTATACAATTTCCTTATTCATATGTATATGTGGCCGGATATATAGAGATAAAACACAAGAAAGATATTTATTTTTGACTTCTAAGTAATCTAACACATGTTATAAACTTCAACAAGCAACTATCTTACAAATACCAACTATTCTTACACTTTCATACATTCTTACACAAAGATCATACCTTCCTTACACAATGGTCATTCAAGCCTAACCATGGTTAAGTTAAAGTAACCTAGGCTAGTTAAATCTTGCTATAAAAGGCACACTATGTAAGTAAACTTCACAACTCATTTTCCTTAAGTAAAAACTCACACAAACTCTCTCTACAAACACCCCTAGCCCACGGCTCAAACCCAAAACCCATATACATTTGTAGTTTTTGATTTTACAAGTATTCCAAGTGTTCAAGGTTCATTATTAGACATATCTAAGGTGTATTGGAAGCTTGGTTAAGTGATTACAAGGGTTTTGCATAAGGAAGAAAACTAGGGTTTCTAGTTTGAAATTAGAATTTTCTTGATTTGGAAGCTTGGGTTTTGTTGATAAGTTAGAGTTTAGATCTTGTTGTTCATCATCCTACTTCATATTAAGGTCATATAAAACTCTTAAACTCTTTACATTCATGATTTTATGTGTATATAATGTTTATATAGTAAGTCACCATCTAGGAAAAGTATTAACTTGTAAAATGGATTTTTACACTTGTTCATGGTTTGATAAACTTTGTCGTATGATATATGGATGTTAAATACATGTTGTAATGAAAGTATAAGTATTATAAAAGTGTTGGTTAATTTATAAAAGTATGTATAAATTAATGGTTTAAAGGTTTACTTATTAAAGTTTATAAGTAAAAGAAATATGAGGACTTGTATTCTTGGACAAATGATGGACTAAAGACCTAAAGTATATAAGACTTGTAGTATAACACATGGTAATGGACTTGTAACAAATCAACTAGGCTAAATAGTTATAAAAACAAGTTTAAACATATTTTTAACAAAACGATCAAAAGGGTCTGTTTGAATTCGAAAATAATGTATTTATTTTATATATTTATAAAATACTACATGTTACAAGGATCATAGGCATATAAAGAACTCGAAAAACCGAGCTATAACGAAGAAGTTATGCTATTTGCAAGTTTACGATCATTAATTATATAAAAAATGTTTTATAAAAATTACTGTTCACATCAGAAACATTTTTGGAAATACTTATAAAACTTTTAATTACGAAGTCGTTCTTGAAAGAATCACAAAAATCAGAGTTAAAATGAATAAGATATGACATTTACGAGATTACGTTAATTAAAGTTATAAAAATAATTTTATAAACAATCACGAACATTAAAAGTTACTGTTCATCAAAGGGTTAAAAATATAAAAATGTAATATTTTGATACATCGTCTTCATACGAAAGCATGGACATAAAAACGTACCAAACGGACTTAAAACAAGAAAGTTATGCACTATTTTATACTTGTGCACTATTTCTAGACATGAATAGTGTTGGTTCGTTTTTAATAAAAAAAATTGTGAAACATTTTAGAATCACTTAAATAATATTTATACATGTTTTAAACTTTATAAATATTATTTACAAAGGCGATTGAATTATTTATACGACCATACGAGTACAAATACATGATTATTATTTATCAAATGCAATTTAAATATTATTTCACAAATACAATTAGATAGTGATGTAGCTATATAAATTATATATGGTATTAATTATTCAAAGTACTTAGTACTCATTCGGCCTATAATTAATTAGGTTGCATTCGGACGTTTTCGTGACGCATTTTTTCATTCTGTGATATACTTTGTTATTCAATCACTCGAGGTGAGTTTATAGCCCCATGTTTTACTTGTTTTACATATACTTTTGGGGTGAGAACATGTTTGTTTACAAATTCATTTACATGATGGATTACAAAATTGTTTACATAAACGTTTACAAACTCATTACATGATTCCTTACAAATTCATTTTTAGATCTTACAGTGAGATACAATACTTGTTTTTACTTATGGACGCAACAACTTTACTTTTACTCGAATGATTAAGGATTAGCTTAGGTTGCATGAATTGTGAATTACTCGGAGGGTAAGCGTGAATGTTATAAAATAGATCTATTCGGGTGTGACAGCCCCGTTCGGGTAATTAGCTATCACTGGGCAAACGAATGTTATAGCATGTCAGAGCAAAGAATGACATTTACATGAACATGAACATTTACGGTGCCTTGAATAAAGTGGCATACATATAAGTCTACGCAGCAGTTTCATGAACTTATAGTAATCGTAATCATTGTTTTATACACACATGAATATTTATGTTGCCTTGAATAAAGTGGCAATACATACTTTGAACAATGGTGTTCCAACTATACTTAACTTTTTGTGACTTTTTGGGGATTGAAATAGTCATGCATACTTTACAACTCTTTGATTTCCAACATTCATACATACATTTTGGTGAACATTTAAGGACTGAAACGGTCATACACGCTTTGTAAATCTTTGATCCAACATTTACATTTACAAAAATCTATGAACTCACCAACTTTATGTTGACACTTTTAAGCATGTTTTTCTCAGGTGAATTAGATGCTTGACATACTTGATGTGCATTGGAGTCTAAACAATACAAGATTATCTTTCAAACGACACGTTTAGAGGTCGTTATCTCATGTCTTGTGCAATGGTATTATGAAGTAACGCTCCTGAAAACATATTTTGCTGCGACCCATTTTTGGGGGTGTTATAATAGGTGCTGTCCTAAGTCGAGAAGGACATCCAGTTGCCTTTTTTAATGAAAAAATAAGCGAGTCAAGGCTGAATTATACCACGTATGATGTCGAGTTTTATGCTATAATTCGAGCTTTGTGACATTGGCAACATTATTTGATGCATAATGAGTTTATACTTAATTCAGACCATGAAGCACTCAAGTACATCAATAACCAGCACAAGTTGAGCCCGAGGCATGCAAAATGGGTGAGTTTTCTACAAAACTTCAATTTTACATTAAAACACAAGGCTGGAATTCAGAATAAAGTCACCGATGCTTTGAGTCGAAGAGCTTCTTGCTTATCGGTAATGAGAGCAGAGGTGAAAGGATTTGACACGTTCAAGGAGATGTATTCAGAGGATGCGTATTTTGGGCCTGTAATGCAAGAAGTTTTAAGGGGACAACGCTATGATTATCAAGTTCAAGATGGCTTATTATTTAAGGGTCCGCAATTGTGCATTCCGGATTGTTCCTTGAAGGAAAAGATAGTTGCTGAACTACACGCTTTAGGACATTTTGGCCAGGACAAAAGTATTGCATTGGTAGGAAGAAAGTATTTTTGGCCAAAATTGAGGCGCGACGTTACTAGACATGTAGAAAGGTGTCAAGTATGCCAACGCTCAAAGGGAGTTTCCACTAATGTGGGGCTCTACACTCCTCTACCTGTCCCATCTTCCCCTTGGAATGATGTGAGCATGGATTTTGTTCTAGGCCTTCCGTGTACACAAAGGCGAATGGATTCCATTATGGTGGTAGTGGATAGATTCTCAAAAATGGCCCATTTTATACCGTGTCGGAAGACCATGGATGCTTCAAACATAGCAGACTTATACTTTAAAGAGGTCTTTCGTTTGCATGGACTCCCTCACACTATAACTTCAGATCGTGATCCGAAGTTTATGGGGCATTTATGGAGAACTTTATGGAAAAAGATGGGTACTCAATTGTGTTTCAGCACCTCGTATCATCCTGAGACAGATTGATTCGAATTTTAGCTATATATAATATATAAGTAATATATATATATTTATATATATATATATATATATATATAAAATATATAATATATAATATATAAATATATATTATATATTAAAGAGACCGAACACACCATATAACTAAATATCAATTTAATAAGAGAGCGAGTAAGTATCCAACAGGGGTTGTTTAAGAAGGAAAATTACATTTGACCCAACGTAAATCCAAAAAGAAAAACCCTTCCCAGGAGTCGATACTCAATTCTCGACGAGGCGTGAATTGAGAATCTGAGATTACGTTCGGTATCAGCCAGTAAAATGAATGATCAAGATTTTGATTTGGTTTTCTATTTCTACAATTATAAATGCAAAAACATGTAAAGGAAAGCAAAAATTAAGACAATTAAAAATAAAACACGGAAACGTTAACGGGGGTTTAAAACGCGACTCTAAAACCTAAATTATCAAATTTAAACCCTACAAAAGCAATTTTGATTTTTAAAGGTCCTAAATGATAAAAGAAATATTAAAAAAAAAGAATTATATTTTTTTGACTTTTATTTTATTTATTATGAATAAAAAACTGATTTAATCTAAAAAATTAATTAATCATACTAAACTAAATGGGAAAATTCTGAAAAAAATTATGAAAAGTACTTTTAACAGTACTAAACCTAAGAAAAATAAAAAGGGCAAAACAGCTTATTGAAATAAGCTGGAAATAAGCTAAAATTGGCTGAAGGCTAAACTGGCTAAAAAGGGCTAAATATTAAATGTTGCAAAGTATAAATTGAAAAAGACCCCATGGCAGTTGGTGAGTGTGTGGTGTGTTAAGGTGTATGCTATGAAAGGGGGAGGTCACAGGTTCGAACCCTGTGGCTTCTCTTTTTGTAAAACCATTATTTTTCTTTTTAATAAGCTAAACCATAAGCAAAACTAACAAACTTAAAAAAAGAAACTATTTACAAAACTTGAAAATAAGCTAGTAATAAGCTAACTAAAACTGACAGTTTAGCTTTTTAAACTAAGACTAAAAGGGCTAAACTGTTTGGCTAAATAAGCAACAAGAAAAAGCAAATAAGCTAACACAGATGACTACCTAGACCTAATAAGCAAAACTAATCCTAAAATAAGCATTTCAATAAGCTGGAATAAGCACAATTAAGGTGACAGACTTGGCTTTTTAAGCTAAGTGACTTTTTCAAAACTACTAGCTTTTTAAAAACTTAATAAGCTAAAGCAAAACTTAAATAAGCTAAATCAGACCAAGTCTCTAAACCTAATAAGCACTTAGGAACTAAAATAAGCAAAATGACTTAATCTAAAAAGCACTTAAACAGATGACAAAAAAAACAGTTTAAAAGGAATTTTAACAAACTTTAAGCTAAGAATAAGATCAAATAAGCACATGTAATAAGCTATAAACTGAAAACAGATTGAGTTTATAGCACAATGAGCTTGTGCTATGAATTTCAAATCCTAAAACTAACTTTAACTTATCTAAATTTTAGATTGAAAAGTGGCTTTTTAAAACTCTTAAGCTTAAACTAAGACTTGACAGATTTAAGGCCAAAATCACAAGGGAAAACAAACACTTATCCTACATTTTTCCTACTGCATTAGACATTAAATGAAAGCTTAAACAAAACTTCAAAACAACTTTTTAAGCAAGAATCAAATACAACAGTTTGAAAGGGTTTTGAGACCACAATTTTAGACAACATGTAAAAAACACCTTAAAACTTAATATTACTTGTAAAAACTTTATAAAAACTGATTAAAAGGCTTAATTAAAGCTGTTCAAAATTGGCTTAATGACCCAAAACAATTTTAAACTCATTTTGACCCATTTTACCTTTTAACCCAAACACTCCTTTAAAAACTTAAAATCCAACTTAAAACTTAAACAGACCTTAAAAGGCTTTAAAATGCATAACCATATTAAGAACTAAAATTATTAAAGACACATAAGCCAAGACTTTATAGAAATAAGCACTAGGAAATAAGCTAAGCTTATAGGCAGTTTCGACTAAGAATTAAGCAGTTTGATATAAAACTATAATAAAACTAATCCTAATGATGAAAACTCAATATTTAAGACATTATAAGCTAAAATAAGTCAGAATAAGCATAAGCAGGCATTAATAAACACATATAAGAAATCTTATAAGCAATGACAGAAAAATAAGCTAAGAAAAGTTAAAATGAACATACCTTAATCCCAACTCAAACAAGGATAAAAATTACTCAAAGGAGCTTATTCTACAAACTCTAGCTTGTTGTAAACAAGCTAGTAAGTACCCTATAAGCCTATCAATTTCTGGCTTATCTTCCAAAAGATTAAAACCTTAATACTTAACCAATTTGAAGTGAAACAGGAACAACTTGTACAAATAAGTTTGAAAAGCTTATTTGTACAAGTTAACACTTATTTGAGATAAAAAACAGCTTATAATATCTTAAGAATAGTTTATTAAATTTTGAGTGAATAAGTAAAAATAAAACAGGACAATTTAAGATAAAAGTGACTTTTATTAATTCGTAAAAAGAAGTTTACAAAACTTGAATAAAAAGCATACAATAAGCTGATTTACACTACTCCTCAATTACATTACACTACTCCCTCTAACTGTCTACATTTTGTCTCATATATAGCCGAATGAGAAGTCTTGAGTTGTTCTTCTTGTGCTTGTTGTGTGAGAGGAAAAGAAACCCATCATCCTAGCCATCCAATATTCTTGGTCACCAAGCCTTGCAATATGAGCCCTTGATTTAGTCTAATGTCCCATCAACCAATAGAAATTCATAGGATTGCCAACATAAGCTTGTCGTTTGGTTGGGATAATAGGTTAAGGGAGTTTGTTTGATTATGAGGAATAGGTTAAAAGTGTTTGTCTGTTTGCAGGGTACAATTCGAGGGGATGGATGAATAGTAAACATGGCGGGAAATGAGTTTGAGGGTACTGTACGTTTAATTTTGTGACGGGGTTAGGAAAAAAGGATGTGGGGTGTAAAGGGTTTAAGGTTATAGGGACTAAATGTGTTAGTCCTAAGGACTAACAGTGTTAGTCCTTAAGGACTAACAATGTAAAAGGGTTATATGGTGTGGGCTAACGGCTGTTATCTTTTGTTGGGCCGTAGGTTAAGTGTTGGGCCAGGATTTTAAATAACAGGGTTATGGGCTTTTTGAATACTTAAACAAGTATATTGGGCTGACCCGGCCCATTAACTCGGGTACGGGTTGGCCAAATAAGATGCACACGTCTTTGGCTTCGACCATTGACTTTGACTTTTACTTTGACTTTTCATGCTCATTCTATTCTCGTGCTCGGTTTTGTCGTTTTTAGCTTCGTTTTTGTCCTTATGTTAATATCCGATACCTGCATAGTAAATAACACAAAACAAGCGTATTTTTGGCATTTTATGTCCGTTTTTTGGTCATTTGGGGTCGTTTTATTAGGTAAAAAGTATGTGTATTTAAGCACATACCAAAATCCCCCATACTAAACTATTGTCGTGTTCTCAAGCAATGCCATAAGTAAACACTTTAGAAAACCAAGAATCTCAATCCCCCTCGACTAATTACCTCGAAAAGTAGCTAAGTGTTCATCAAGGGGAATTAAAGAATCATTAGTTTTGAAAAGCCCCGTTTTGACCATTTTTAACTATTTATACTTATTACCACACATATTTTTGTATTTTTTTCTTTTTCTCATTTTTTTATACTTTTCTTTTTAAGCAACTAACTAGAATGTATGGACTTTCGTTATTTTCATAACTTTAGGGTCACAGAACAAGAAGCACTTTAATCCTAAAATGCCCAAAAAGAATAAATTCATCGTTCCCGACTTTTCACTTGTCCCAAACCAAGCTTAAAAACGAAATCACCGTTAAATATAAGGTGAGATTCTAACACTACTCATACTTGCAACTTGTAAACTTTTCACTCCCGACAATTATTATATTTTATGTGAGTGTGCTTATTTTGAATTTCAACCATGGATTAACTTTTTGCAAAATTTCTATGCTTCACGTTCCTCCCGAGAATAATGAGTTTGAAGGCGAGATCATCCCATGTAGCGACTTTCGTCTCGACACATCCCAACCTTGCGGCTAAGTGACCAGGCTTTTGACACCCCACAAAGACTAGTATCGAGACTCACTGACCTTCGGTTTCAAAACCCTTGGATTTCCCGTAAAACAAACAATTTATTTAGAAAAACCACAACTTAAAACGACATAGTCTTAGTTCAAAAGCATATTTAAATTTAAGAAAAAGAGATTTTCCCTATATTTATTAAATCACAAATATTACACTTAATATAATTACGCATCCTTTAAACTAAGGAAATCCTCGACCTTTTAGAAGGCTGCAACATCGGTTGTGAGCCGGCAAGATGCAACAAACTTTTATCAGTCTCGGATATTTACTATGTGCCTTATTTAGAAGACTGCAACATCGGTTGTGAGCCGGCAAGATGCAGTAAACTTTTATTAGCCCACAGTTATTATTATTATTATTATCTCATTTTTCATTTTTCATCATTTTTCATCATTTTTTTAACATATAATACCACGATATAGAGATAATTTCTTTTTAGAAAATTTAAGTATAAGTTTGAACTAAGAATAAATTATTGTTATCGACTATACTTCAAAAATCGTTGATTTAAGTTTAATTTTCGAAAAGAGCACGTATTATTAGTCCGGTTAGAAGCTTATGGCAGAAAAGGCCACAAATTACACTTATGAGCTCTTAAGATTTTCAATTAATCCTTGTTTAGCATCTAACTCATAATTAACTCTATCATTTCTCGTTCTTCGCAAATTTAAAATCTTTAATAAAAAGATCCGCGAATGCTTAGTCTAAAAGTTAAGGGACAAGCTAGAGCTCAACACGTTCGATCGAGTCAAAATTTATAAGTCAACATTGTGATAAAACACTTATTTTATTTTTAAAAATTTTTAAATTTTTTCATTTTTTTGGAATTTTGGTGGTAAAAACGGGATTACGTGAAAACAACGGTAGCAGGCACAATCAAATCGATAGATCCTCCCATACTAGAATTAAACATTGTACTCAATGTTTTAAGAAGGGTCTCTACGTAAATCTAAAGCCGTTTATTAAGTATGCTTAAAGATAAATGTTAGTCGATAAGATTGGATATTGGATTCCCATAATTATGCTAAGGATTGAAGCTCGAGTGAACGAAGGACAAAACCAAGAGCACGAGAGGCTTCAAAATCCGGGGCAATCCTGGACATACAACAAAAACCACAAAACATGAGAAAGAAAGAGGCGGGCCACCTCACAACACACTTATTTATTACTACTATTATAATTATATAAGGATAAGCATAGGTTGCCACCCACGAAGCGCTTGTTTAAGGTCACTAAGCTTGACCCGTCCCTCGAATTGAGTTGTTCATGGGGGATAAAAATGGAGACACGGAACATCCAAGATAGGAATGTCCCCTTCAGAAAACATCATCGGGCTCTTAGAAAAATCAGAAGTGATTTTGCCCAGATGAGATAAGAGATTAGAAGAAAGAATCTCAGGATTGAAAATTTGGTCTTCATTTTCGGATGAAAATGGAAGCAAAGTCTCAATCACTGTGTAACATCCGAGAATTTTTTGAATTCTGAATGATGATTATAATCTTCGACTTTTAGGGTATGACTTGACTTATAAGAACGATCATCTAAATCACGTTTTCACGACTCGGACCCTAAAGCAATTCGATGTGAAACGACATTCCTGACAACTTTTCAGTTTTGCCCGAGACCTGGAAACGAGCCGAAAAGGGCTAAAACAGCACCGCAAACATTTTTCGAACAATATACAACGCGGACACACAAAAACAATTAAATTTGTTTTTAATTATCAGTATTTATTTAATAAAAATATTAAATAAATTAGTCATCATTTTAATTAAAAGCGTTGCGGATAACGCGAATACTCGAGTTGAAATCCATTTTTATTTCGGACGAAGCGAAACCGGTTCATAAAATGAATAACAGATATTTTATTAAATGTTATAAAATATTTATGAAACATTATCAAGTAAATACTCATTTTTATCAGAAAAATGATTCGGAAAACAATGGCGCAAGTTTCAAGAGTTGAATCATCCGTTAAGTCCTTCAAACGAGTCCCGAACCGCTTTTATCAAAAAGTATATGAAAAAGTTACACATTTGGTCCCTCGAGTATCTAACACTTGTCACTTGGGATTTAAAGTTTTACTATATATATAATTTATATACATTTCATTTCATTTTCATCTCTATTATACACACACACTAATATACATCTCTCTCCCCCCCATGACCTCCGGCTGCCGGCGACCACCACCACCGCCGGAAAACTTTTCCGGCGGGTTTTTCCGGCGAAGACCAAAGATGCTCCCCATGAGTGGATCTACTCGATCCCCTATAACACTCTCCACCACGCGCCTAAAATCACCACGAACCACTCCCACAGCCGGTTACCACCACCACCATCATCGTCATCATCATACCTCCATCCTCATTATCAAAACCCCACCACCATTATCAACTCGTCACCACCATCCCACCACCCACGCCATCACCGCAGCCACCTTAAGGGTGCGTTCGGTGTAGTTTTTGGCCAAGAGGGGTGCGTGTGGGTTGGGTTTAGCACCAAGAGGGTGCGTGTGGTTTGTTGCACCAGCAAGGGGTGTTGTTTTCGGTGACAGCCCACCCCAAGGGTGCGTTTGGTTGATGTTAACAGCCACGAAGGGCGTGTTTGTTTGTATGTGGTGAAAACCACCACAAGGGTGTGGGTGGGTTCGGGTTATGGTTATAACAACCAAGGGGCGTCGGGTTTGGCTGCGGGACAGCCTAAGGTGCGTTGGTTTGGTTTACACAAGGGTGCGTGGGGTGTCGGGTCAAACCACCAGCGGGTGCGTTTGTTTTATTAACAGCAGGGGTGTTTGTTTAGCAACAATTAGGGTGCGTTTGTTTTGATATAAATCAATAAGGGTGTGTTTGGCTGTGGGACAGCCACTACGTGTGTTTGGTTCTCTTTACACCGAAAGGGTGCGTCGAGCTTCATGGCAGCAGCAAGGGCTGCGGTTGGTGGTGTCGGGTTGTGGGTTCACAGCCGTAGGGTGCATATGATACTGTCACAGCCGCGGGTGCGGTTGGTTTGGTTGTTCGCCGATAGGGGCGTTTGGCTTAACAGCAGCCATGCACATGAGTGCGTTTGGCTGCTGTAAATACCATTAGGGTGCGTTTGGCTTTCACACCCGCAGCAAGGGCTGCGTTTGGCTTGTACTTCCATCAAAGAGGGTGCGTTTGTTTAATGAAACCACGCACAAGGGTGCGTTTGGCTTAACAGCCCACCCACAAAGGGTGCGTTCGGCTGTGTAAATATGACCAAAGGGGTGTTTGGGACAGCGGGCACAGCAAGGGGTACGTTTGGCTTGGATAGGAACACACAAGGAGTGTGTTTGGGTTAGCGAAACAATAAAAAGGGTACGTTTGGTTCATGATAAACGGTGAATAAATACAACTTAAGGTTTAATAAACATGAAACTGGATATATATATTGGTGGTTTAAAATGGTTAAATAAATGTAATAATTATTATTATGTTCGGTTGATATAAATATATATGTTTATATATTTAAAACACGTGGGGGTTTGCAATATTGATTTCATTGATTAAGTGGGAAAAACGTTAGACTTTATAAATATGGAAAACGATTTATAAATGGAAATGTCATGGCGAAATTTATAGAAGTTTTATACTTAGTAATGTTTTACTAGAGTTTATATTATTTCAGAAACCGATAAAAAGGACTAAATTATATAATAAATTGTATTATACAGTAACCAGATAAACGAACGAAAACTATACTTTTACAATGAGACGAACTATTTTAGACACGACCCGTCGAAGAAACGAAAGATAATTTATAAAATATTATTTTATATTTTATAATGGTTACAAACTTTACAAACATGGTTTGTTGATTCATAACATTAAGACATGGGTATACTTTTATTCAAAGTCTTTTTAGTAGGGTCAAACTAACTGGTTTAAATTATTTACCCACACTTATGATATAATACCTGCAAGGTATTATATACTTTTCATTAATATTTGGATTGACTGTCTTGTTATATAATTCACGGTTGGAATTATATAAGGGTTATTTTTCATATGTAATATATAAAGAATATATATTACACACTTTGCATATACTTTAAATTTATTTATTTAACCAACCACCAAACCATTACAACATTAAATCTGAATCTTTATTCAACGTGACGTGTTGAGGTGACTATCCATCAGGAAACCCAAATTCATTATCCTAGGCTAGTGGGACTTAGCCGTTAAGAGTAGCTGCGACTTCTTGATCGAGCCGCTTCGTCTTCAGTTCGTATTGTGCATATTAGATGCCTATCTATCAATCGTTCTTCAACATCAAGGTGAGTTCATAGCCCCACGTTTTACATGTTTTACATATATTTTGGGGTGAGAACATGCTTGTTACAAATTCAATTACGTGTTTGATTTAAACTCGTTACGTGCTCATTTTCAACTTGTCTGCATACATGTTTACAAACGCATTTACATGGTTGATTACCTGTTTGGTTTACTTACTCATTTAAATATCTCGCGAGGAGATACAATACTTGGTTTACTTTTGAACGTAAACGCATACTTTACTTTTGAAAGGATTACGGATTAGCTTAAGTGGATTGAACTGATGACAAAACGGTACTGCCCGGGTGTTCTTGGAGGGGACACCGGTAACGGGAGTACATATTTTTACTTTACTGCCCGGGTGTTCTTGGAGGGGACACTGGTAACGGGAGTACATACTTTAAATCACTGCCCAAATTGGGTACATACAAGTCTACGTCACAGCGTCATGAACTGTAAATCACTTGGAGGGTGAGCGCGAATGTTATGAAATAGATCTATTCGGGTGTGGATCCCTGTTCGGGTGATTAGCGATCGCCGGTAACGAACATTATAGCGTGATGTCCACGCGGATGATATAAAATAGATCTATTCGGGATTGACAACCCCCGTTCGGGTGATTAGCTATCACTGGGAACGAACGTTATAACATGTCGGAGCACGTTGGGACTACAGGGCCCCCAAACAAATACATAAGAGTTCTTACATGAATTATTAGCTTCAGTTTCATGAGCTTAGAGTAATCGTAAACATAGTTTTATACTCACATGGATATTTACGTTGCCTTGATTAAAATGGCAAACATACTTGAAACATTTTTGGTGACATTAAATTGGTCATGCATTCTTTATAAATCTTTGGAATAAGATTGGTACTTTTGGTGACATTAAATTGGTCATGCATTCTTTATAAATCTTTACTTTAATTTGTTTGACACTTTTAAGCATGTTTTTCTCAGGTAAATTATATGCTCGGATTTCTTGAAGTGCATTGGAGTCTTTACATTCAAAGCTTTTCATTGTGATGCAATTATGGGACATTTGTAATATCAAATTCAGATTTTGATTAAATCAACGAGATTACTTTTCAAACGACACATTTAGAGGTCGTTCTCTTGTATCTAGCGCTGTGTATTATGAAGTAGCACCCCAAGTGGTATTCCGCTGCGTTGTTGTATTTTTGGGGGTGTTACAAATAGAAGAGCAAAGAAGGTCAAAAATAAGCCTCAAGATCATAAGAAAACTCTTGTAATCTTCGCATAACCGAATACGCGTTTGATTGAGGTCGCTTTATTTTAATCGTTCATATATCAAACCCTGTGTATTTTTACAATGACTATCGGCTGGATACTTTATGATCAGCCTTAATATTAAGATTTAATGTTTGTTTTGTTTATCTCGAATGTCTTAATATTTATCGTTGATAGTTTGATTATGTTTATCATTTTTTACTTGTTTACGTGCTCATATATGCGACATATCATTCAACTGGGTCTAGTCCTACATATTTAATGCGCTGCAACTTCGGTGTTGTATGGGCGTAGGCTAAGAGTCGGGTTAGCTACTATATTGGCAAGTTAGTGGGTAAGTCCCAATTGGATAGGGTTTAATAGATCTCTATTATTAATCCACTTTTTAGGTTTATCATCCATCTAGGGTGAATTTATAATCAACAAAAGGATGCTTTATGTAGCACGTTAATTGTGACATGATTTTGTGTTAGGTCCTTAGGATGAAGTGCCGCCTAAGTCTTAAGAATTGATATGGCTTTGAGATAAGACTTTCATTGCACTAATTAAACAAACCTGCCTTTTATCGAATTATTTGGTTGATATGTTGCTTTATATAAGTAATTTGAAGCTTATCTATCATTTTGCTAATCTTTTTGTTGTGTGTTTAATGTTTACTTTTCATCAAAACCATTTTAGCTTAGCATACCCTAACTCATTGCCAGTTTTAGCTCTGAACCTATAACACTGTGTTTTCAAAGCATTGACGACGACGATAAATCTACTATTCATCTTCTGTATTGTACGCGTTTGTTTTAAATCGTAAACGTTAAGCTAAATCGCGTAGGCTAAAAATTAGCGTTCAATGTAAACGGACATCAAACAATTAAGCGTTTACATCAAGAAAGTATTAAATAATTATTTTGAGAATAATTAGTATTTGTATATTTTATTTTTATCGGATACGTAAGTGTATACGTTTCGCGTTAAATGCGTTTTAGGCATACACGATATCCGTTAATTACGCTTTAATGAATACCCACATTGTACCCCACACTGTAAAGTTTGATTAAATTTACCCAAGTTTTAATTATTACTTTACAATTTGTTCATAAGATAAATAAAACTTTCATGAATACTTTTCAAATGTAAACACATTTTTATTTTCAAACTAAAACTTGTAATAGTATAACTTTTACTTAAATATTAAGTTATTTATCAAAAAGGCTTCTAGAACCCCATTTCCCCCTATCCCATGGAATAACAACAACATTGGATTAATAGACGCACATTTTCTTTAAAGGTTGGCTTTGTACTTCACTTTTTATTAAACATAGCCATACGATGTTTCACTTTGACCATTGTTTCTTCCTTAAGACCTTGAAGTTGTCCTAAGCCCACTATTGATACCTTTTTGACTTTGACCTTCATATATACAGTATCAAAGTGGTGAGATAACATACAACATAAACACTTAGCTAGAAACTTAAAAATCTCTCATTTGGCTCTCATGCATGCCACGGCTTGAAACACCCCTTTAAATAAATCCATACAAAATTTTATACAACCTATACACACATATACACATCATATCCAAGATATTCTAAGATGTTTCACGCATTGGTTAGCTTTTGCAAGTAATATTCAGAAAAGTAAGATAGGGTTTCATAACCTAATCTATGGTTTCATATTGTGCAAGCATTGGTGTTTAAATCTAAACAAGGTTACGATTGTGTTAGTATCATCTTCATTCATCATAAGGTCATCTGAACTCTTTATGTTCTTACAATTTTCATTATATGCATATGTTAGTTCATTATAGCTTGAATCACCATTTAGGATTTTGCATAATGTAAAACAGAGAGTTTTCTACTTGTATATGTCCTCATTTTGTAACACTTTCACTATCTTATGATGTTAATGACATCATGTCTAAAGTGGACACATAGTGATTTACACTCTTGGTTAAGCATAAAAATGATTATGTATTAATTAGGGTTTATAAAGTTATTTAATATGTTTCAAGTAAAAGAAATGCAAATGACATATTAATGTTGATTATGAACTTTTAGTCATTTTATATGAACACTAAAATAAGATTACATTGGAAGTATAACTTTTGTACACTTATGGTTATATGTAAAAAAAGGGTTATGTATAAACTAGTGATTTAAAGGCTACTTATGAAATTTATGGTTTAAAAGTGTTATTATGAACTTGGTAACTTGGACATATGAGGACAATGATGGACCAATGGAATAATATATGTATGGCATATAACATATATGATATTTAAGACTTGTGGTAAAGTCACAAAGTTGAAAGTATGAAAACAAAGTTAAATATAGACTTAAGAAAGGCATTCAATATTCTGTCAAAAAGTTGTATAAAAATATATTTATTTTATATTTTTATAAAATACTACATCTAAGTCGAATCGGGCAGTAAGAAACATGATAATCGGATTTGATACGAAAAATTTTATAAAATACTACATGTCACAAGGATCGAGGGGTCATAAAGAACTCGAAAAACCGATTAATAACGAAGAAGATACGCTATTTACAAGTTTACGATAGTTAATACTTTTATAAAACTATTTTTATAAAAGTTACTATTCATGGCAGAAACTTATACTTTGTAAAACATAAATAATATGATAAAACTTTTAATTTCGAGATCGTGCTCGAAAGAATCGCTAAAAACGGAGCTATAACGAATAAGATACGACGTTTACAAGTTTTACGCTAATTAAAACGTAAAAACGAGTTTATAGCTGTGATGAACAGTAAAATCACTATTCACATCAGAATCATGAAAACCTAAAAATGTGATTTTATGATCACTCGTCTTACTACGAAAGCGTGGGCATAAGAAACGCGAGAAACGGACTAAAAACGACGAAGTTATGTCATTTTTGCTAAAAGGCGTAATTATAAACGTTTTTACCTTATAAATATGATTTCGCTAAAACGATTAGATGGTGATATAGCTATATAGATATATATGTGTTATAGTTACCAAAGTGCTATATTACTAGGGAATTTCATAATGAGGCCTCTTCGGATGGCGTATTGACGAGTTGTTGGATTTACGATTTAAAGTATCCTAGCTCCTCGTACGTCATGTCATGACCTCTTAATTATGATAGCCCGAACGATAGTATGATGATAACTAAATAGGATTATATATGGTAGTTGTTAGACAACATACTCGAGTACTCATACGACCTATATTGGATTAGGTTGCATTCGGCGATTATCGGACGCATTTTGCGTGATATACTTGATATTAGCTCACTCGAGGTGAGTTCATAACCCCACGTTTTACATGATTTGTTTTATAAGTTTTGGGGTGAGAACATGCTTGATTATAAATACATTTACTTGGTTGATTACAAATTGATTTATGCACTTCTTTACTTGTCATGCGATGAGATACAATACTTGGTTTACTTTTTGGACGTAAACACATACTTGACTTTTACTCGAATAATTACGGATTAGCTTAGGTTTCATGAACTGTAAATCACTTGGAGGGTGAGCGCGAATGTTATAAAATAGATCTATTGGGGATTGACAACCCCCGTTCGGGTGATTAGCTCTCACTAGTTCGAGATCGAACTAACGAACGTTATACCATGTCGGATATGAATGGATTGGTGTCTACATGACCAACAACTATATACTAATGAACATTTACCGTGCCTTGAATAAAGTGGCATACTTACAAGTCTACGTCGCAGTTTCCATGAACTTAGAGTAATCGTAATCATTTCTCTTACATACTTGAAACTAATTGGGATATTGTGCTCATTATAATATCTACTTGAAACATTTTTGGATATTGTGTTCATTATAATATCTACTTGAAACATTTTGGGATATCGTGTTCATTACAATATATACTTGAAACATTTTGGGATTTTATATAAGTAAACCTATATATGTAGGTTTATGCGTTGCAAGTCTTGTATGGGCGAAACTTGTAACACAGTAAACCTATATATATAGTTTTGGGATTTACATTCATACTTACAAAAACCTATGAACTCACCAACTTTAATGTTGACACTTTTAAGCATATTTTTCTCAGGTGAAATAGATGTATGACATACTTGATGTGCATTGGAGTCCAAATTTACAAGATTTCTTTTCAAACGACTCAGTTAGAGGTCGTTCTCTCCTGACTTGTGCAATGGGATCATGAAGTAACGCTCCCGGAAATACATTCCGCTGCGACCCAAGTTTTGGGGGTGTTACAGATTGGTATCAAGAGCCAAGGTTATAAAGAACTAGGTCAAATGTTTTCGCTGGACTATAACCATTTTCAAACATTGCATTCATATAAAGGGGTTTTCACGGGACATACATACACTAATTGTGCATTAGTCGGTTAGGCTAGATGCATGCATGATTGATATACATGTTATGATATAAATGTATATTACTATAAGAGCCTTATACATTATACTCATATAAGTTATTTCTGCTAGTCACAGTAGTCATGTCAGCTGATTCCGCTGGTACCTATACTTCTGTTCACTCTGAGGCACGATCTTGGAGTATTCCATCTGAGGATCCTTACGAGGAGGCTGCCCGACAGTTGTTGGAGCAGGCACCACATTTTCCAGAGTATGTACCTAATCCCATAGAGCTGGAGGATCATATACCTATGTACATTCCAGAGCCTGAGCATCCTGAGGACTTAGTGCCAGCTGAGGATGAGGCACCTACACCTCCACTACCACCATTCTTTTTATCCCCACGTATCCGACCCCCACGTACTAGAGCAGCCATGGCTCAGATGAGAGCTACAACACCATCCACCTATCATTCACTACTTCCATCGGGGACACCACCATTGTTACCTATACCACTACCTGCACCATCCACTAGCAGCAGAGCTAATATTCTCGAGGCTGACACGCCGCCTCGAAATAGGCTACTACTTACTACTCCTAGACTTAGTTGTGAGGTTGGGGAGAGTTCTGCTGCTGCTGCTGCGAGACAGCCAGGACCCACTATGGCCCATAGAGTCGATTATAGTCTTGTAGACACTATGGAGACTAGGTTTCAAGATACTGAGAGGAGGGTGATGACCGCCTTAGAGATGGTCAACATGAGGGTCAGTTACCAGGTAGATGTTCGCAGTAGAGAGAGTTCGGAGTTTTACTCACGACATCACGATGCCCAGAAGGATCGTGCAGCTGTGAGAGCTGAGATTGAGGTATTGAGGAGAGAGAGACTTGCTTACAAGCAAGAGAGTATTCAGACCCGTCAGGACTTGGCTAGGTCTGAAGCTTACTGCAAGGCATTAGAGGCACGAGTTACAGTATTAGAGACTGAGGTGCGTCGCCACGAGTGGCAACGTCAGGCTACAGATGATCTTGTTGTTTAGCATATCATGCGTACCCAGGCCTTGGAGACTGGAGCACGCGTTGACACATTAGAGGACACTGGTAGCAGTTCCTAGACTTTGGTTATGATTGTAGCTACTATGCAGTCTGTTAAATTTTATGTGGTCTTTTTTGTTTTTTTTGTTTTTGTTTTTTTATGGTTTTTTCTTTTTTTTTTGGGTTTTGTTTTTTTTTTTTTGGTTTTTTTTTTGTTTTGTTTTTTTGTTTTGTTTTTTTTTTTTTTTTTTTTTTGTTTTTTTGGTTTGTTTTTTTTTTTGTTTTTTTTGTTGTTTTTTTTTTTTTTTTTTTTTTTTTTTTTTTTTTTTTTTTTTTTTTTTTTTTTTTTTATTTGTTTTTTTGGGTTTGTTTTTTTGTTTTTTTTTTTTTTTTTTTTTGTTGTTTTTTTTTTTTTTTTTTGTTGTTTTTTTGTTTTTTTTTTTTTTTTTTTTGGGTTTTTTTTTTTTTTTTTGTTTTTTTTTTTTTTTTTTTTTTTCGAGTGTCTTTTTTTTGGTTGTTTTTTTTTTTTTTTTTTTTTTTTTTTTTTTTTGTTGTTTTTTTTTTTTTTTTTTTTTTTTTTTTTTTTTTTTGTTTTTTGTTTTGGTTTTTTGGTCTGTTTTGTTTTTTTTTTTTTTTGTGTTTTGTTTCCTTTTGGTTGGTTTTTACTCCCAGCTAGCAGACGGTATAGATCTTTTGTTTTGATTAGCTATCCGGTATGGATCTTTTGTCTTTTGATTAGCTATGTTGTATAGCCTACTAAGTATTACGGGTAACTCCCGGCTAGTAGGGCTCTAGGTTGATTTTCATTTTGTAACCTAGCGATAAGGAATCATTGTGTACCAAACAGATCATGTATATTTCCAGATTATATATGGAATGGATGTATTATGTTATGTCGATCTTGTGTTGGTTGTATGTTTCACTGTGTGATGTGATCTTATTTTATTTATGATGCATATGTTATGTCACGTTATGATTATATTAAAATCTAACGAGTATTGTATTTTCTTGTGATTGAAGAAAATGGCCCCAAAACGAACCACAAGGTTAACACCAGCCCCAACAGCAACCACCACAACTGTTACTGAGGTGCAACTTCAGGCCTTAATTGACCGAGGAGTTGCTGCTGCAATGGCTGAAGCAGAAGCAAGCAGAGTTAGGAATGGCTACGACAGCAATGGTTCAGGACCAAGGCCAGCACAAGCTGTTCGCGAATGCTCTTACTCGGAATTCCTGAAATGCAAACCTTTAGGCTTTAAAGGCACCGAGGGAGTCGTCGGACTCATTCGATGGTTTAAGAAAATGAAGTCTGTGTTTAGCATTAGCAATTGCACATCATCTTGTCAAGTCAAATTTACGTCTTGCACTCTACAAGACGATGCTCTTACATGGTGGAATGCCTATGTTAAGACCACTACCCCCAAAGCAACTCATGCCATGCCATGGGTAACACTAAAGAAAATGATGACTGATAAATACTGCCCGAGGGGTGAGATCAAGAAGATCGAGACTGAGATGTGGAATCTTAAGGTTAAGGGCACC